>CALSBV010009827.1:114937-118791 GCA_943590825.1 Bovichtus diacanthus | reverse complement strand
CTAGCATATTAAGCTAGCTAGAGAGGCACAGCTAGCATATTAAGCTAGCATATTAAGATAGCATATTAAGTTAGCTAAATTAACCCACTTTTTTGAAAAGATTAAACATGTGTTTTGATTATCTGACATGGTAGTAATTCAGAATGGTATCCAACATACAGTAAATGACGCAGTAGCGAAACCCGATCATGATGGAGAAAATAAGTTACCAGCCCCGCTAAAAGGTAACTAGCCTAGCTTAGTAGAGTTAGCCCCACAACCTCTGGCTGTACTGGAATTAATGTGATTCAATGTGGTTAAGCTACTTTAAATCACTTTAAATATCTTAAATGTTGTTTATTTTACTAGTTCATTAGTTCAAATGGACAAGAGAGTTGAAGGAACACATTTTGTTTGTGGATTTTGTGTTTTCCCAGCACCTTTTAGCCTCAAAACTTAAAAAAACAAACAATTCTCATCTTCACTGTGTCTACTGCTCTCTGTCTTTGTATTACAGCTCAAGGGTTTGTTCTGTCTTAATATGTTCTTTTACTTTGCGTGAATTTGTTAGTATTTACGCTCTTATCTTTTCTGACAGATGCTGGGAGATAATCGACGACAACCCATGGTGGATTATCAAAACCCCCATTTTAGTCACCATACTTGTGAGTCACGATGACTAACATTTTATAAGCAGCTCTTGATAATGCAAACACATTAATCGGTCTTTTATTCTCTTTCGACAGGTGAACTTTTTCCTCTTCATCTGTATAATTCGGATTTTGCGACAGAAGATGAATTGCCCCGACATTGGAAGAAAGGAATCCAATCAGTACTCGTAGGTTTTCTCTATCATAGTCGTTTCTTATCAGCTGACATTGAATAAATTAGTTTTCTGCCGCTGCAGTCTGTTGTAGATGGTGAGCAATCATAGCTCTTTCACAGCGACAAGCCAAGCCTTGAGTCCAGCTTTTGTGGGGTTTCACAAGGTTGAACACAAGCCTTCTTCTTCACTTTTTCATTTTTCTACTTTTTTTTAGGAGACTGGCTAAATCCACTCTGTTGTTGATACCTCTCTTTGGCATAAACTACATCATTTTTGCCTTCATCCCTGACCACATCCACCCACAAGTGAGGATGGTGTTCGATCTTATTCTGGGGTCATTTCAGGTAACGTCACATAACAACATGCAAGGTGTTAGTTCGTCATGGCCTGTCAACGTTAGACAGAAGCAGCACAACTTACTGATAAATGAAGATATTTTATGTACTTAATCCGACATCTACAGGTTTCCCATCTTGTGTTTGCAGTAAAGATTTGTGCCAAAAATATGGCACTAGATTCCGCAAAGTTTTCTGAAAACAGCAACATGAAGACAGTTTGTCTGATTAAGCAAGAGAATTGTTTGTTTAGCCGACATGTTTAATTTCGTACGCTTGAATAATGAGGTTGCTGAGGTTGAGTATTAAATTGAATGTGAATGCTGAGAGTGCAATGATAGAAACCTAACGATGGAAAGTATTCTTGATTTATAAGCGTTTTACGTCACAATGAGATCTCCTGGGAACATTTCCCAGAGATCTAAATGATGAACCTCCTGTCTGAGCCTGAAGTTGGTCCTAATCTTACCATCATTATTCATACACAAGCATTTTGAGTGTTTCCCCAGCTGTACTATCACACTGGTATTTCTTTTCAACAACAGCTCTTGTTGGGCCATTAGTTTTATGTACCTTTCTCTTCTGCAGGGTTTCGTGGTTGCAGTGTTGTACTGCTTTTTGAACGGAGAGGTAAGTAAATGCAAACACAAAATAACTCTTTAAGAAGTTTCCTGTTCTTTTGTGTCACTAAATCTCCTTTTCACTCCCGCTCCTGTTTGTCATACCCTCTTAACGCCTGCTCTTCATCCTGTTTGTCTACCCGCTCGTCTCTCCTGCAGGTACAGGCGGAGATTAAGCGTAAGTGGCGCAGATGGATGCTGCAGAGGTTCCTGGGTGCGGACACGAAGTATCAACAGCCTTCCATAGGCAGCAACGGCAACAACTTCAGCACCCAGATCACCATGTTGACCAAATGCAGCCCTGGAACACACCGGGCGTCTGAGTGTCAGGAGCATCTCTCCACCATCTGAAATCTCTGAAAAGGGTGGAAGGGCATCTGACTTCATATCCAAAAAAAAAGAACATTTTCACAGACTGTTGTAATGTAGCTTTATCAGGAAGTAACTTCCATGGTACCGGAGGTTGACCACACAAACTAGCAGGTATCTGATATTTACATATGGGCTGATTTTTAAGCAAACTGATTATTTCTTAATACAAAGTAAAGCTTTGAGTTTACATGGTGAAGCAACCAAAAACTGGCTACTGTCAAGTTGTTGAAAATGAATTCTCAGAATAAGTCTTTAATAATGAGCACAGTACTGAATACTGCAGGGGAGAAAGATCTCCATGGCCACTATGTGAATTAAAGGGAAATGAAAGGGAGGTCTCGGCCAGTGTTTTCCATCTGATGTTCAGCAATCGTTGGACACACCCAGAGACGAGCCGCGTCCTATAAGAAGCAAGATGTTTATTAAAAGGGTGTGTTGCACAAGAGGACTCCAAGCACTTAACCTAATGGCCTCTGTTGCTCAGGGGACTGATGGTAACAACGTCGATGACAGTATGAACAGTATGAACAGTAGTCACAGAGGAGGAATCCACAACATAACCAACGTACACGTACTGGACGTTCCTATCCCGTCTATGACAGTTTTACGCAGGGCATACACTCTGCTGAATTACTGCCGGATAACATTCCAGAGGAGACACTAAAGCTCCCGATTGTGAAATTTATCTCAGATTACAAAGGCTTTTAGTTTCGTCTGAGTGCACAGTCGCTCAGCAGATGTTCATTTTCTTAACTGTTGCTGCAACTAATGGACCAGATGTATTCCATTATTGGTCCACAATACACAACATTGTGAATAAATATGTGGCAAACACTGATTAACTTCCATTAATTGCATGGACAATTCATTTAATTGCATTGTTTGTTAGCTTTCTATTCTATTCTAACCTATTCTATTCTATATTTAGAGATGAAGTAAATCTTTTTTATTGTTATTGTACCTTACGTTTGCCTACTTCCTGGGTCCAGATATCTAGACCTATGGGATGGATCGCCATGACATTTACAGACATTCATTGTCCCGGGAGGATGGATCCCAATGACTTTGATTCCTTTTTAATCTAGCATCACCGGCATGTCATCATCTACAACATGGATTTGGACAACATTTTGTTTTTTTACTGACTGTTCCTTTAGTGCCACCTTAAGGTTGACATTTGTGGGGTTTTTTGTCAAATGTTGGATGGATTGCCGTGAAATTTAGTTTGGATATTCATGTTCCCGACCTGGAGGAATTGTAATAACTATGGTCATGCATGAACTTTTCATTCACCATCGTCATCAATACTGAGATTTTTGACGTGAACACTGCAGAACTAATGACATTCTCATCAGCCTCAGCTGTACTTTGACTACAGCACGAATAAACAGATGCTAACGTGCTAAACTAAGACGGCGAAATGGTCAACATGTACCCTCTAAACATCAGCACGTTAGCAGTGCTGGCATTAAAGGAATACTTAACCCTCAAACTGACCATTTCTATATCAATTATTAACCCCTGTGTTAACATGAATTCTTGAAGAAAACTGTTTTTCTCGCGTGTCTCCACAGTGAACGAAGAATCAAACAAACATAAAATCTTGCTGTATAATCCAAGTCTCTATCCAGTCCTATGCTGACTTCTTCCCAAACGTTTTTCGCTATAACCTCACTATTTAAACATGTTTGCATGAACAGTACTAGCATGGACGAGTAGCAC
>CALSBV010009827.1:107437-109937 GCA_943590825.1 Bovichtus diacanthus | reverse complement strand
GTCCAAAGGTATGAGCCTGAAACGGATGCAGTGCAACAGCTCCGGCAGGTCCTTAGCACGGTTTGTCTCATCATGTCTAACCCAGTCCATCAGAGATTCAAACACCAGCTCCTCCCGCTCGATGTTGAGGGCGTCTGAGGTGATGATGCTGGCCAGCTCGCTTGGCCCAAGCTGCAGGAAGTCCTGGTCCCTGACCACGACCTGGTAGCGTTCGCAGATGAAGTCTCTAGCCTTCAGAGTGAGCCTGGGACAATCCAGCAGCAGTCCCAGCCTGAAGATAGCCAAGCAGTTCCCCAGCACCAGCTTCTCTTGGAGGTAGGACACACATACAGAGAAGATGGAGGGGATCTGGTACATGTTGGCAACCATGAAGATGTCCTGGACGTTCTGTTCTGTCAGATTAATGTCAGAGGTGTATAAGTAGCGCAGGATCATCCCCATGACACTTGGCTCCACATCTTTGAGGACAATCTCGCGTTTCTTACTCTCCTCCAGGTCAGACAGGAACATGGCCTTGAAGAAGGGGCTGCTGGCGGCCAAAACCAAGCGGTGGCAGGGGAACTTCTCCTCCTGAATTTTCAGGACGCAGTCCACGAACTTGTCATTCTCCAAGAGGTCACACAGTCCGTCCTGAAGCAGAGTCTGTTGGTACATCCGAGGCTGCTCCACCGGGTCTATAGTCAGGGCCGCCATTTTGATCTGTCTCCTTATCCCGGTTGGGTCTCGTGGGCACCCTACTCGCTCCCCACAGCAGAGCGGGACTGTCAGCGTGCAGAGGGCTGCACAGATCGTTGGCGATAGTCTTCACGGGTTGGTTGGCTTGTGGCTGCAGCTGTCCGTGGCTGTCACTCTGTAAGTCAGGGGTATTTATAGACAGGACCCTCACAAAGCTGAGGAATCCATTTTGGTGGACCTACCCACTCCTGCACCACACAGACCCCCACAAACAGCTGAATGACTAAGCACAAGGTGACAGCATGTTAAATCCAGCAGAACACCTCACCAGGCAGTCTGACTGACTCTATCGACGCTTTACAAGCTGTTGTTTTTCTCTGTCATCCAACTAATTGAATAGTGACAATGAATGCAACACTGGCACTGAGCAGTTAACCATACACCAAGTCCATCAGTGGAGGGACAGGAAAGTACACACTGTGTTTGAGAACAAAAAACACCCGGCATGAGCGCAACACTTAAATCTATTGTTTATTCACAGCGTCGGCATGAACCTGCCTCGGGTTACAAAGCAAGTGACACACTTCACCATATGTAGTTATTATTTAACAGGTGATATACCCTTCCATTTAAATCACCAAAGAGTCCCTCTTACATTTAAAGAAACAACATAACACTTTTATGAAAATGTCCGTTTCCAACTGGAGCCGCAACGATTAGTCTACTAATCAATCGTTTGAGAGAAAAATGATCAGCAAATAAAATTCCCTTTTCATCCAAAGATAACAGAAAATGCTGTTTTCAGCCGCTCAACTACGGAGATGTGTTGCCTTCTCTGTTTTATATCATATTAAAATGAATATCTTTAGGTTTTAGACAAAACAAGACATTTAAAAGCTTTTTCAGTCTTTTCTGAGATTTTATAGACTAGATTAATTGATTACCGGAGAATAAAATGGGCAGATTAATCGATAACGAAAATAAACTGTAGTTGCAACCCTAGTTCCAACACATGTAATTAAACATTGAATTATAAATTCATTGTATACTTAGTTTAGATATGATTAAAACACCAGGTCCATATAAAATGGTTCATTATCAAATCAATCCCCTTACAGATAACAGGCCTCATTATTCATGACACATGGAATCAATACGATTATGAGACATGCTCACACAAGTTATATTTGTGGAATATGTGTAACCAATTTAATCATTCAACCCAGAGAAGCATCCAGAGGGATAAACAACTCTG
Source organism: Bovichtus diacanthus (assembly GCA_943590825.1). Taxonomy (NCBI): domain Eukaryota; kingdom Metazoa; phylum Chordata; class Actinopteri; order Perciformes; family Bovichtidae; genus Bovichtus; species Bovichtus diacanthus. The sequence goes on along the minus strand of CALSBV010009827.1, from coordinate 108,007 downwards.
ACCCCTATTGGCTGGGATGAGATATGATGTACAAGAACAATTTATGGAAAATGAAGTGCACCACTTTCAATCATTGTCGTGTTCTTTTAATTTGAAATAGAGATGCATAGAAATCAATTTCAGAAAACTTCTCTTCATATTAACTGTATTTATTGATGATGATATTATAAATATATATATTTCACCGTCCACAGACCACATTTAAGTAGTTATTCTGTCTCACAGATCTCTAGTTTACTACATATTTTATACCTGCTGCCTTTCAGGTATAGTCTTCTCCCATTGGTTGGCTGGGGCCAGCCCCTATTGGCCCCTTGTTGGCACTTAGGCCACGCCTCTCAGTGCTTCTCTGCTCCAATCAGATCTTCAGCCTTTCAGGAAGTGGTGTACTCTTCCTCTTCAGTTTACAAATATTACATCTTATTTCACAGTAGTTGGTCACTAGACTAGACATAGTCACTTAATTCAATAACATCTTTATATCACATTTAATATCTAAATAAGAACAATAAGACTCATCGTAACAGTTTATATATTCATAATACTTCTAAATAAGAACAATGAGACTCA
>CALSBV010009827.1:96366-107427 GCA_943590825.1 Bovichtus diacanthus | reverse complement strand
TCATCGTGACAGTTTATATATTCATAATACTTCTAAATAAGAACAATTTAATAACCTCATGATCATAATCTATTTTTCTACTTCTTGGTCTTTACTTTAATAATAATACTTTTAGTTTAATACTTTAATACTTCAATATTTTATGATTAAGTGTCCCGTGTTGGGCGGACTAAACTGCCATGTATAAATATAAAAAAACTAGGACAAAGACTCAAACTAAGTGGAAACACCTGAGTGTGTGAACCATGTTTTAATCTCTTATTCTCAGTCTCTGGTCTAACTGGGCCCTCTGGTGGCGACCGATGACACGTCTCACTTTAAACACTTTAAATCAGTGACTGATTATAGCACCGTCGTTGATTTAGACTGATCTTAATTATTAAAATGATCTAACGTGACCGTGATTGTCCATCTAAGCAAACAACAATACGTCTATTTTACTCTCCTCTCCATACTGCAAACCAAACAAACATAATACTTGTGTCACTTTTGGATGAAACAAAACTTTATTTCAAGTCAAACATTCGCAATAAACACATTTGAATGAAAAACAAGGCGTTACGATGTGTATTAACTTAACTCTGGCTGCTGCACTGAAGGGAGACGGCAGGTTTTGATGACAGGCGGGATACGAGTGACCCATATTCTCTGCTGGGACTATTGCCTTTCATAGCGAGCTGAGGTCATGTGAAGGAGGGAAGATATTCTGAAATGTCACACCGACAGTAATCTCCCGTGTGGTGGTGGAGCAAAGCCGTCGTTCTCTGGACGCTTCAACTACATTCAATTTTTTTTCAGATTACGACAGATCTAATACATTCTCCGTCAACTTTAAAAGAGATTATGCTTTACATTGTAACTTGTGTGTTTGCTGCGTGAAAGTGAAAGTGGAGGACCTCCACAGCACCCTTTGTTTTCTTTCCTCCATTGTGCTCCATACGCACCCTGATTTCAAGTATTTGTATTAAGAAAGTATTAACTCTTTCAGTATGGTTAAACATTGTGATGCTGAGGACCAAAGTAAGGCAAAATTAAGACACCATCTGACTAAAAACAATCATGTTGACGATGATTAAAGAAAAAAAAAAAAAAAAGTTACAATATCCGAAACTGAGAAAAAACCCCAAAGTGAACACAGGAGACAGGGACATATTTAGCAGGCCTATAACAATCTTTTGTTCGGATAAAATACAATTACAAAATTCACCGTCGGTGGATTTGTGCCAACAGACGTGGCGATTATCTACAGCAAGTGCACTTGAGGATATCTCACAGTTCAAAACGTGGCCTCGCTTCTGACAAACAAAAGCAGAAACACAGGCTTTGTGAACAATACAGGTGCTGACTACAGTACAGGTACAGTCTGGTGAGGTTACAGAGCACGGAGCAATGTGAGTGTGTTTATTCGGCTTTTTCTTTTCCGCCATCTACGGCCTTCACCGGCTCCGGATCCTCCAGCAGAGCTTGTTGTCGCTCCCTTTCCTTCACCAGCTGGACGCCACAGTAGGTCACGAGTAACACTGAGAGTGTGGACAGAGGAAAACCTGGAAGAACAAACACACAGAGGGAAAGAAAGAGAGAGAGAGAGAAAGAGAGAGAGAGAGAAAGAGAGAAAGAATGGCTTTAAGTGAATGCAACTTTCTTTTCTTTCTTGTAACTGTGGACGACCTCTATGTTTAACAATGTGCTGTTGATATTCTTTCATTCTTTGTGAAAGAAAGCAACAAAGAGGAGCCCAATATCTGAGATTCGGTTGCTTTTGATATCTTTGATGTTTTTTTTTTTTTTTATATAATACACCCTTGCTGTTCCCCACCTTTGAAAATCAGCCGTCTTCCCACCAGTTTGGCAAACTCCAAGCTGTTCAGGGAGAGGACGTTGTAGAGGACAATGGTCCAGAAGTTGGCAGCGTTGAACACACCGCGGATCCTGCGTGACATGCCTTCACCCATCACTCCCTGTAGACGCAGAGCACGCAGCAGGTGCATTAGGTGACACGGCACAAAATGACACTTCATCATCATGTTTACGGACTATGGGGTCATGTTTCTCACCTCAATGGTAGAAAATGGTGGAAAGGAGAACAACTTGGCCACCCACAGCTCAAAGTTGAGGCCAAAGCAGTTGAAGAAGGACCAGATGTAGACCAGCTCACACGGGCCCAGCCACAAGGTGGTGACGGCGAAGGTGCAGACGGTTGCCAGAAGCTCCTTGAAGATTTTATCGTGATCCCCGCCAATGTAGTCGTAAACATACCTGCAAAGATTGCAACTCAAATTCAACTTGATGAAGAAACCAACCCTCTCTGTACTTTAGGTTAGATAAAGCTGATGTTGATATCATGTAAAACTACAACCTAAGGCCTCCATTGGTAACAGCCATGCTTGCAGTTTTTTGCATGCAGTAGAAATGTGTTATTTCCGCCTATTCCAGTTGAATATTTCTGCATGCACGGGTCCATAAACACTCTGAGAGCTGCTTTAATTGGGTATGACTGGAAAGCTGAGACTCTTGTGAATCCATTGAGCCCACTTGTGTTCATGTGTGATGATGGTCGTCTCCATAGTAGCCTTTTCAATGTCGTTTTTGAAACTTGATCTCACTGTCCGACCTGTTTTATAATCACAGCCATAGAAATAGAGATGGAGGGCTTTCACTGGATGTACGGCTTTCTTAACGGGGGTTTCTGAGCAGCTTCCAGAACAGAAGCGCTCGCCGTCATTTTTCTATGTCGTTCTACAGGTTTTTGCTGTCTTAATGTGGTATTTCGGCAGTATTTCTGACCATTTTGATCAATTCTAGAGTGGCCAAAAATGGTAAAATCTCCTATCAAATCTGTGCAACAAAAGATATCGACCCAAAAATTGCTGCAACAATTTATGAGACATAATAAAGCATGGTAATGGTCATCATAGACTTCCATCATAATGTTCTGAGCCCTCATACGCTTTTAATTTTCAAAATTTGAATAGGTTCCTAACCAAAACACAACATTAGTTCCAGATTTATGAGATTACTGAGCTGCATGTCAAACTAATCCTCTGGTTCCCACTTCTATGTTGCATATACAGCACGGTAGACCTGCTATCTCCCCCTAAAGATCCCCTGCCACCCCTAGAAAAGAAAAAGACAAAAATAGCTCTCTGGTAGGGAGTGTGTGTGTGTGTGTGTGTGTGTGGGGGGGGGGGGGGGGGGTTGAATGCAAACACTCACTTGCACAGCCAGTCATTGATGCCTCTGTCAAAGTGCCTGAAAAAAGACAGGTTAACAGGTTTAGCGTGGTCAACAAAGAAACTACGGCATCATTTCTTAAGATCACGTAATCGCACGTACGTCTCAGCGAAGACATAGAGCATCGTGATGCATTTGGGAGGCTGAGGAGGGTCCAGGTGGTCCAGCGTCGCCACGGTGTTGATGACACCGAACATCACGGCTGCTTTCAACCAGTCATACACCAGGTTGGAATAAGCCAGACCGGCTGGGTACGCGTGGAAACAAAGCACGGACGTTGACGGAGGTGGTGGAGAAACATTAACATATCAACGTACATCTCCGTGCTTGATAAAGCTCATAAAGTAGAGACAATATTAGATATCAGACCCTCATAATGGCCACATGGAAGCGGCGTGGGAAACATATCTGACTCACCCAGACACCAGTCAGAAAGCTTGCCCACCAGCTTCATGTCACTGGGGATGGTTAAGATGTAGAGGTAGTGGAAGAAGACGTCCACCACCAGAATAACTCCCAGGTGCAACAAGGCCTTGGTGGTGATGTTCCACATCTCCCTTTCCTTGCGGGTCAGCTGGCTGTTGTTCACCTGTGGAATGAAAAACATCCAGTTTGGTATAAAACACTTAGGAAAGTCCTTTTGGTAACAGTTTCTATGACTATAATGCATTATAATCTGCTTATAGCACTGTATGTTATAGTTATAAGCACTTATAACTATTCATAATGCTCTATAACAACAATTATAACACATTATAAAGTAGTTTATAATTACTTATAAGGTCACGTATGAAAATACTTCAGAATTGCTGGTCACTCACTTTTTTATCATCAAGTATCATAGTGTAATATAATTCTCATTATTATAATACATTATAATATTTTTACAATGCATTATATTCACCGTTATAATGCAAGTAAAGTGAATTCTGACCACTTACAGTAACTTTTAAACACATTATAATGTATTGTAACAGTAATTATAATGCATTTACAAAAGATTAGAATGTATTACAACTATGGGAATTATAATACACTACGATCCCTATGATAATAATAATAATAATAATAATAACAACAACAATAATAATAATACTAATAATAATACTAATACTAATAATAATACTAATACTACTAATAATAATACTAATAATAATAATAATACTAATAATAATAATATTACTACTACTACTAATAATAATAATACTACTAATAATACTAATACTACTACTAATAATACTAATAATAATAATATTACTACTACTACTACTACTAATAATAATAATAATAATAATAATAATAATAATAATACTAATAATACTAATAATAATAATAATACCAATAATAATAATACTAATAATAATAATAAAATAAAAATAACAATCCTTGCAACAAAAAGAACAGCGCTATAAACAGATTATAACTCGTTATCAGTATGTTTATAATTATATTATTTATGGATTATACACCAGGTGTCATAGAAAGCGTTATTGTCACCTAAATTATTTTATTAAATTAAATGATTGAGTAATATAAACACATGGCCTCCGTCAGATTTCAGATGGCTGCTCACTTTTCCACTTTTTCTGTGGAATCTTAAATCCTCACCTGGGCATGAAACTTGTCGAACGTCATGATAGGTCCGAAGAAGAAGAACGGGAGGTAGAAGTTGTATCTCAGCAGGTCTGAGAATGTGTAGTTGCCGTCCTTCTTCTCGCAGTTCTCCAAGGCAAAGCTCATACAGCGCATGATGCTGAAGCCGCAGCCTCCGTAGAACAGGACGTCTTGCAGGTCAAAGGAGCCGGTCACCAGGGCTTCCTGGAGAAGCACAGGTACTCTGAGCCTGTTGTGGGGACAATACCTCCAGACATAGGAAGCAGCATCACACCTGCACCTTGTTCTCAATGACATATTACTATTATTATTACTATTATTACTATTATTACAGTGGGAGAAGTAGAATAAGATGTAGGTGCAGAGCGAACAGAACATACATTACATTGAATTGTATGACTGATATCACTATATAATCCTATATTACCACTTATATCCTCACTATTGAAATATAAATGTACATACTACAGTGTATTATGGTATTATTGTCTCTTGAATATATTTCACAGTAGCGGTTTCGATTCATCAACTATCAAAATATTTGTCAATTATTTTTCTGTCAATCAACTTATCTATAAGTCAACTAATCGATACACCTCTGTTCAATAGTAGTGTGTAGTGTGTGTATATCGAATATACTGCATGAATACATTTATATGTAACACCATATACTTTAAAATATTTTATGTGTACATATATATATATATATATACAGTATATATATATATATATACTGTATATATATATATATATATATATATGGTCAGAGGCTTGAACCTGGGTCCAGCCACTCACCTGCCAGGAGTTATAGGGCTCCAGCTTGATGGAGGCCAGCGTGGTCAGACCGGCCACAAAGCACAACCACTTCATCTTGACCAGGGCGATGCTGTAGAGTATGATGCAGTGAGACAGAACCAGAGCCATGAAGGTCCAGCCCATCGTGACCAGGACTGCCAAGCCTCCGTACACACCAAAGATCAAGGATCTGTGCTGTGGGTAAAGAGGCCAGCGTCAGTGTGACGGCGTCTCGGGACTTTTGTACTATTGATGATTTAATGAGACACACACAAGGTGTTAGTACGACCACACTGTTGAATCTACATGATGGATGGATTACATTGTGGAGGGGGGGGGGGGGGGGGAGGGGGCAACAAGTCCACGTATTAATGGTTTAAATGAAACACATGACAAAAAATGTTATAAAATTCACAAGTTTATTAATGTTACCTTACATCCATTTATACCAATCTTCATTGTAAGCATGGAACAAGACAGAAAAACATGTTTAAAACAGCAGTTTTAAATATGTCAAAGTATTCACTGGTGCACTCAACGACAGACAGACGGAAGAATGCAGCTCATGCATCGAAGTGTGTGTGAGACCTTGAGGTGCAAACACGCAGCAGGACAAATGCTGCTCAATAGAATAGAATAAAGTGAACAAATGTAATTACTTGTACAGTCTGAGGCCTAAACTGTTTACATGTGCACATAGCTTTGCACGTAATATGTTCAGACCACATATCAAATTTACAAATGTCTCTTTGTTTATTAACTTGATATTATTTCATGATTTATGGTATTATTGCTTAAGCAAATACATACCTCAGTATATAAAATAAAGTGTTTGTGCTTCTTGTTGTCATATATATGTTTCTTAATTTAGTTTTTTCTTTCTTTTGTGTGTTTTTATCAAAATGTAGATCACATCTTCACCTCTCCTGTCACATTTCTTTTTATTTATTTTTTATTATCTGGGTATAATTCAGCCTTATGTGTGTGCAAATAAGAAAAATAAATAAAGAAATCTGGTGTATTTGATACCTTGATTGGAAAGCCTGTGTTCAAACACACCCAAACACACACATATGTATATACAGTATATACAAAACATACACACATAATAGGAGACATGCCACTATAACTGTATGCAATCAGATTAAAGTGCCAGCTGAGGGACATTCACACACATGCACGCACCTTTGGAGCGAGCAGGCTGAATATCTTGGCAAAGATAACGTGACCGATGAGAGCAAAAAGGATATGATTGCGGAATGTAGAGAACCACATCATCCATTCGAAGTCTGCAACATCCTGTGGCAAAGGAAGACGCGGCATTACCACGCGACAGCTGCTCTACTACGACATCTTGCATCAGTAATTCTAATCTGTCGAACGCATGGAGATACACGCACAGATTACATACGAGCGTCTTACCATTTTCCTCCCAAAGTAATGCCATCCTGGTTGCACGCTTTCTTTGAAGGCCTTTCTGTTGGCATTGTCTGAATGAAGAAGAAAACAGGATGTTCACCAAACAAAGTGGAGCGTTTAATCAATAAGGTATTACATGCTCTGCTCGTGGTAATGTATGGTAAAGCTTCCAGGTCCAGGACGCTAAATACAGACTTTAGGCAGCTTTATTTTTGGGGATCTATCTAATAATACATTTTGAGGAAAAAGGTTGCATTTTAACAGCTTTGGTGTGATTTTTGGATTATTCCCAGTGAATTTAAGGCCATTCGCTCCATTTGATAACATCACGTATTACATAATGTACTCGTTGCAAAGCTTTCTATTTCTGCGGCTGACATCTACACACTCATAACCTGCTGACTGAAAGGCTAACACAGAAAATGATTTTTAAAAATAACAAAGAGAAGTGTGATAATGAGACTTCCACTATCGCTGCAACAAATGCGACTGGCACGCGCCCCCACAGTCGCTCCTGCAGCTTTGCCTGATTACACTAATGCACATTGGAAAAAAAGATATGAAAATGTGAGGGTCAGTCAGGGAAAGCCTCTTACTTCTGGGCGCACAGCCAGGCTTCTATTACGGGTATACTGTGCTACTGTAGCAGCGGAAATGTCCACAGACTGAGCAGCCCAAAAAAAAAATGACCATTTCAAGAAGAATCAGGACAAAATGATGAGTGACAACATGACGCTGGCCACTCTGACTGTGACCGGTGCCATTCACCAGATTACACTCAGCCCTTTCACATCCGCGTGTGAGGAGGACACTCCAAGTGTTTTACTGTCTGAACTCGGGCAAACGTTTGGCAGTATTTTGGGACGAAGCGTTTGGGATTAGTCGACTCAGCGTGTGTGAGTCTGAAGACTGAAATATCTCCATCTGGGAAAATAATTAGAAAGTAATTGGACCATCTTTAAATTGTCTTCATATTAATAGGAACGTGCAGGAATTCCTCAGGGGAGGGGAGGGGGGGTCTCTTTGAGTCTGCAAGATTAACTTTGCTCTGCGCAGTTTAAGGTTAAACCGAGCAGTGGTATAGTTACAAAGTACAAAGTCAGTGATTGACTGTGTGTTTTTTTACTCATAAAGTTGGTCCACCAGTGGAGCAGCTGCTCAAAAAGTGCACATTGGCTCTGACTCCAATACATATAAATGCACTTTAGAGTTACTGTGCTTTCGAACATCTCTTTGACATGTCGTGCACTCACCACTAGAAGCTTCAGATATCCAACTGCCGGCCCATATCAAGGCCACGGCGAGTACAGCTGTGTAGAGATACAGCTCATATCTGGGCAGGGCAGCTTTGATCCCCATGGTGAGTCTGGTGAAGCCTAATAAGAAAGCAATAAGCCACACAAGATCAGACCTGACTGAAGGCAAATGGGAGGAAAAGACAGACACGTCGGAGAAAAGAAAAACATTAATGGATGATAGTGGAAGTGAATCGTGAGCGAGGGGTTTACCACGGTTTATTGAACCAGTGCTTTTCAGATGATTCTTCTGCAGGAAAGTATTCAGGGCTGAGACATCAGTATGAAAGCCTGCACTGACTGCCTCGTCTTAGAAATACTGGTTGGGCGTAACAATAAAAACGTGAGCAATAAGAGGACAGATCACAGAATGTTCTGATATTACTGTAGCTTGTTTACTTTAGTAATCTAGTACCATTTATATACATAGAACAGAACATAGCCCAGTGTGAAAACCGTGTAATGCACCCACAACAACTCAACTAAAACTCCCTTTTGCCTGCACACGTCAAACACAGGCTCTTCATGACAGCTACAGGCCATCAATGAGGTGACATTTGACTAATAGGCCTTAAGAATCGACAGGGCAGTGACTTAAATAGTACTGCAGAGCTCCGGCTCCTCGGAATCAGCACCGTCAGCTGCATGCGCAACCCTACCTCTCCTTCCTATTATAGCTGTGCAGTTGGTCTGCTGTGCAGCAGGGCAGCTGCAGTGCTATGTGATCTGAGAGGCGTTGCATGGGGGACTCACTTCACAGAATAATTAGCACTGACTGGAATGTCCAAGAATGGTGCAGCGGAGTAGGAAAACAGATAGACAGTTACTTTTCCAGTAGACAATAAGGCACCTGCAAGTGTGTGTGTCTGTGTGTGTGTATGTGTGTCAGACTAGTGTTGAAGTTAAAGGAGTTGGTCACTGCCAAGATGTTACCATGGCTCAGCAGGACCCCAGCAAAGCGTCCTGCATACAAACACTGGTTCTCTGCTTCTCTGGCCGTGCACACAGAGCCAGAAACACACAGGCCTTGTGCATTGATCCTATACTCTTGTGTTTAAACCTATATAGGCAACAAATAGACATATACTTGTTTTTTTTTTACTAACCTTGTATCCGCTTCGCACTGTCAAGATAGGGGGGGTGGGGGTGGCAGCGGTGTTTACAGCCAGACTCTTCAATATAGAGAATGATTCAAAGAAAACAAGGGGTGTTGATGGTTACAGCGGGTTTTTCTAATTCATCCGTCTTGTGGGGGGCTTGCCGCTGCCGCTGCCTGCGATCACCAGCCAGTCAGGATGTTGCGGACTCAACGAAAGGAGGAGGTGGAGGAGCGGGTGGGGGGGTGGTGGTGGTGGTGGTGGGAGGGATATATTTATCCTTCACTACAGCACCGCAGTGAGGGGTGGTCCACGCCGAGCCCATCAGACCTTACTGGAGCGCAAAAACACTCTGGCACAACAATGTGTAAAAAAAAAAAAACAATTTTAAAAAAAGAAAGAAAATGAGGAGGAAAATATCAATTCAGTCCAGATCAGAGTGACACACCATGTCTGACGGTTCTGCAGGAAAAACATACAATGGACTTGAGAAGACAGCATGTGGAGATATGACTGGAGATATGAATGTGGGGCTGAATTAAATATGACTTTATGGATTAACATGTACACACCCTGCTGCCAGTGCGTCCACCAATCAGCAAAAAGCAATTAGGATCCTTCTAAGTGTGTGTGTGTGTGTCTAGGCTGCATCCTCTTTACTGTATGGTCTCGGAATACACTACAACATTATAAAGTCTCGAAAATATCTGAGGGATTTTTAGATTCTCCCCACTTTGCAGACATGTTTCCCATCATAAAGTCTCGGATACTCCAAATCCGATACAGCCACTGATGTGATTTAATAGAAATGCATGCAGTGTGTTTTATCATTAGGAATGCAGGGTATGCTCGAAGCATTTACCTCATTTAGACACTAGGTGGCGCTATCGGCTTGTTCAAATTAGCCACACAAGTGGGAAAGAACCGAAAACACACCGAGGGTTTTGGATACACCTCAACTATTTGCTTGGATTGTTAAACAGGCTGTTGTTCGCCCGGGAGCAGGTTAAAGCTACACAAAGTGTGATTAAATTAATTTTTTTTTTTTTTTTTTTTTAAATTCTAATAATAAAGAAGTATGATGTGTTGCATGTGATCTGCAGTAATTACAGAGGAAAGGAGGCTGGAGGAAAGTCAGCTCCAGCCAGCTGCATAGGGTTGAGCAATAGTGCGGCGAGGCTGCCTGCCTGAGAGGATCCATCCCAGAAACAATCCGCCCCCTCCCACTCAGAGTCCCCCGCTTCAGATGCAACTCAAAATACATAAAGCCTCCATGTTGCACGGGGAGTGCAGGGCCAGTAGATATGAACTGTTTGCTTACAAGTGTTAGCTAACTTTAACGTCCAACAACTGGCGTCCGGTGCGTGTTTTTTGAACAACAATCCTCCGACGGGCTTCCTAGTGTTTTTCCAAACGGTGTTCCAGACACGGCCTCACAATTTTTTTTTTTTTTTTCTGGATGATCGGAGCTTCACAGCTAGCCGAAGCTAACTGCTAGCCGAAGCTAACTCGCTAACCGAAGCTAACTGCTAGCCGAAGCTAACTGCTAGCCGAAGCTAACTCGCTAACCGAAGCTAACTGCTAGCCGAAGCTAACTCGCTAACCGAAGC
>CALSBV010009827.1:49417-71373 GCA_943590825.1 Bovichtus diacanthus | reverse complement strand
TAGTCTAGTAAATACACTAGAAATATAAAAATACAATAGATCACAAAAAGCCTCCATTTAAAAACAAAGAGCACTGACCATCTTCATCCGGCTCACACTTCTGGATGACGTCGTGTGCGTCAGCCAGCGTGGCGTTCTCTCTCTGCTCTTGGATCAGGAAGTCCAGCAGGTTTTGAGGACTCATGAAGCCCGTCGTTTTAGCGTACGCCCCGTAGATCACGTCCAATTCCTCCCGGTGGGTCAGCAGCTCGTAGAAATGCTTGATCTCCTCCCCGGACAGGTATCCAGAATTGGATTTGTCGCATTTCTGCATGAAGGGAAAGTCACGTGAAAGGAGATCAACACGGTACATTTCACCTGAAGTGATCTCATTAAGAAGGTAGCGCCGAAGGTGAATATATCTTCCTACAACGCCATCTTAAACCACACATTTAAATCCATTCATAGACACTGCAGCGATGCGTTTTCTTATACCTCCTGAGGATCTACCGTTAAGTAAAGAGCTCTGAGGGCATCACCTCGAACAGCACTGCCGCGTATTCATCATCCACCTCCACGTTGATCCGACGCAGGAAGTCCTTGATCTCCGACAGACTCAGCTTATCGTCTTTGTTCTCGTCCGATTTCCTCAGGCAGCTGAAGATCCAGCTGAAGAGTTCGCCATGTAAGGACACAACGCCGTCGCTTCCTGAAAAGCACAGTTCACAGCCTAAGCGCCACAATCACGAGAAGGATACTGCTCCGTCTTCTTCTGGCTGCTGAGGTTGTTCATGTTGGAGACCATCTTCTGCAGGCTGTCCACCCACTGCTTGGCCTCGTCCTCCGAGCTGGCGATGAGGTCCAGGTTCTTGCGGCGGCCCTTGAACATAATGGAGAAGCAGCGGCTCTCCACATGCTCCTCCGTGTTCTTCCTCAGGCCGTCTGACTGACGGCCCATTCGCACCGCTGAGATGTCGTCGATGCCAACTGAAGACGAGAGTTGAACATGTTGGTTATTTTACATTTTTCTACTATATCGTTCAGTAAAAAGTCATTTCTTGGCATAGGACTCGTACACGGGGGCGGAGGAGGGGGGGGGTTCTTATGCTCTTTTAGTATCGTCAGGCATCACAGACCAGCCTGCTTGGTAAACATAAACCCGATGTTTGCAGTTTCCTAAGATCACATTACAAGTATCTGGGAACTGAATTTCAACAGCTGCCATTTACTGAGTCACTAATGTGCAAAGTTGTTGGATGCACCTTCAAAGGGGGGGGGGGGTGCACGTGACATCACCATGCTGCAGTTATCAAACCGAGACTACGTGAGAACAGTCCATGGATGTAATCCAAGGTATATAAACCGGAGCTACTTCAACCACTCCTCCACACTATAAAAAAAAAAAGCCCTATCTTGATAAACACACCCACAGAACTTATCAGAGCGGAGCAGTCTGATAAAACACAGGACTTCCACACAAATAATCCCTTTTCTGTTTCAGTTTTACTTGAAAAATCAGCAGTGGACACACAAACGTTGTTAGGTGATAAGTAAATAAGAGTCGGGAGGCGTGTGTCCACCACACAGGTGTGTAAAAGAAGTTTCTCGCGAGTCTCACACACACACACACACACACACACACACACACACACACACACGTAGGTGGGAAGCTGGGGCGGCGGCGGCGGCACTCACAGGTCTGGTTTGTCTTGAAGGTTTTCTTCGATTCGCGCCACACGGTCTTGCAGTCCTCCATGAGTCTGAAGTAGCGGGTCTTCTTCCAGGACGAGGACCGGACTTTGAGGAGGTCTCCCCCCTTCAGCAGGAACTGGAGGTCCGCATCGTTCTCCATACCTGTGGAACCGGGGAGCAGAGAGTGCAAGTCAACAGATTAAAACACCACATTTTGCCAATTTGACACAATCCATGTCGGTTGACTGGAACCTTAAACCCTGCTCTCTTACCTCCCCCTTTACCTCCCCCGTCTCCTCAGAAAACTGCCTTTTAACCCCTTTACCGTGCAGAGCTGTACAGCTTCACACATTAAAAGCAAGCGGAGACAACTAAGCATGTAGTCCGACCCTGGATCGGTTGCCTCTGCTACAAGAAGATCGTTCAAAATAGTCGCAGCCTACCGATGAGCTTCAGGTTCATTTGTATCACCTCCTGGCTTCTGGCATAGTGGAGTAACTCCTCAGATCTGCTGAGTTTGTGTTGGCTTTGCAGGCAACTCATGTTTCCCTGAGGTGCTGATAAACGCTACTGGACTGTTCACAGTCGCAAGGCGCTGGGACCGACCATAAACTGTGTATAAGAAAAGGGACTGGCCAGTGTGCTGGAGGGCGTGCACCAGCCCCTTTCAAAGTGCACTTCATCTCCGTCGGCTGAGCCAGACACGTAGCACGTTGAGCCGAGAAGCGAGGTGTGAGGAGAGGAGGGGGTTCAAAAACGTCCGTCCGGCTTAAGCTGAATGTTGGTATTTTCAAGTAAGTTCATTGGATATTTCGGGGGAAACGAGAGGACCAATTGTGAAGAGAGTTTGACCGGGACACACATAACCCCCTGTAGTGAGCGTGAAATAATATCCAGGCAGTGACGCGAAACGGACAGATGTTCAAACACAGTTGTGCGACGCCACGTTTAAGATTCGCAAGATCACTTCACCCTGGTTAACGAAAGGCAAGTTACTTTGTAAAAAACAATCAAATGGTCAATGTACATGCGGGAGGAAATGATGACTAAATATAATTTTTCTTTTTTTTTTAAAAGTCACATGCCTGCGAAAAACACTCGTTCACAGGTCATACATTAACCAAAACAGTGAAATGCCCCACTAAAAAAAGATAATATTTAACTTAACCTACATTTAAAGAAAGAAAGAAAGGGGGGGGGGTCAAAGGGAGTTCAATTACAGTAGATAAGCAATGGTGATTAAAACATAATTTCTTCCATTTTAGGGGCCACAATTGTTTGCAGTGTCGGTAACGTTGGTTAGAAAAATGTTTTTAATGTAGTTAAACTAGGCCGTCCAGCGAGCTGCTGCAAAATGTAGTGAGTAATAAATGAATTATGTAGTTCATTACTAACTGACCTGTAAAGTCTAATGTTAGCAACAGAGCTACAGAATCATTTACATGACACTAAAAGAAAGAAATACAAAATGTAAAATGTGAATCTATTTAATTATTGTCCAAAAGCATAACTTTAACCACATTTTAACAAATCATTTCATGAGCTGCAGTGAGATGAAGTCACAGCCTGCAGCCTCTGTCTTCTTCGGGCTTGTTGTTTGGCTCTCGGGCTCCATCTGGCGGTGACGCCGCGGTACTGCAGGGCGCTGTGATTTAAACCAGGCTTACTCAATAAAAAATACATTTAAAAAAAAAAAAAAAAAAAAACGTGCTAAGAAACAGGTCATGTTCAACAAACAAGGTGCATTTTGAGGAGAGAAGTGTGGCATTGTGTGTAGTGCAAACAATAAGTGTTTGTTTTTTCCTGCTCTTAAGGCTGTGCGCTGTTTTGGTTTGGCAACACTTTGAGTTTGCAGCAAGGTGAAACTCGACTGCGTTACAGGAGCCACACCTTTTGGCACAGAATAAACCCAATTAAAAAAAAAAAAAAAAAAAAGAAGAAATCTCCAGGTGATCTTATTCGTAACATAAGATCACCTGGAGAACATAACATTTGGTCCGATGCAGCAGATCACCGCAGTAACAGGAGAAACATGTTGGATTGCCATTAAAAGTGTAAGAAATGAGTAGGCCTCAAATTAACTCGCATGCCATTTCGTCATAATTGTTGGAAAATCCCAGAAACAAAAGTTGCTTCCAACAAATGCTAAAACGCGCTTTAAAAGTGCACAATCAAAACAAATAAAAGTGTCCTACCGTAGCTTTTCTTTTCGATCCCGTTCGTTTCCATCCTGTCTGAGCTGTGTCTCCTGTTTTACGCACTGAGGCTTTTCCTCCGTTCACACCGAGAGTCGCTCCTTCTTCCCATGTGCGCAGAGAGGGAAACACAACTTTGAGCTTGGGATTGTTGAAGCGAGTGTTCAAACAACACACTTAACACACCCAAAGGCGGCGACACAGGTGCCTTGTCTCCCCGGCGGTCTGCAGGTGTCAGCACTCCTATAGGCTCCAACACCGGTTTGACAAGCCAGCCATGCAAACAGCAGTGCTGATGTCACACCAGGGTAGGTGACACACTACACAGCTTTTGCCCCCAGATATGAGACTAGTTAAGAAAACACACTGAGCAGCATTTAAAGCATGCCACATTAAAAGTTGCTCTTTTAAAGTGAGAACTTTAAGTATGGCTTTTATAATGCTCTCTAAAACACACCCAGGCCCAATTCCTCACGGAGAGGAAGCTCTGGATGTGAACAAACAAGGAGATGTTCACCTGAGAAGCTCTGTAAGCTTTAAGATCAGGTTTTATAACTAATATTTATACAGAGGGCTACTTTCCAAGCGCTTCATGTCTATAGTTGTCTCCTCATGTTGTACTTTCATGCAGCCACCTGCTCCTCCTTTGAACACAAGGTAAACACCATGAAGATGGCTCAGCAGCAGGGTTGGCCCGCTGCCGGGCCACATAATAGTCCCCAGTGGATTGGAACATATTGGTTACACTGAATGGGACAGATGCATTTTTTTTATTTTTGCTTTCCTTTTCATGTGCAGCTTAGCCTTGGCAGGATAATAGCACTGCAATCACTGGTGCGTTGGGGCTCTTGTGGCTCTTGTGGCTCTCAGCACTTCCCTTTCAGGCCGGGCTTACCCTCAGCGCACTGTCAGCATCAGGATGAGTGCGCTTTACTGCAGCATCAGGGGGGACAGCTTCCGGGCAAGGGCCGACCACTTCCAAAAAAAAAAACCCCCACGAGGTTCAGGGAGACAGAAAACAGAGCGCTTGTCTTTAGGTTTGTGTCATGGCTTTGTTTGAGAACACAAAGTGGGGTTTTTTCTTTCACTTTTCCCCCAATAGAGACAAGAAAACATGCATTTTATCTTGGTATTACATCTACACACCTTCATCTTGGAGCTTCTCTGCTCCATGTCAGCAATTTGGACTCGAGTGCTTTGCTCAAGGCGCATCTGGAAGTAGGAAGTAGGAAGTAGGAAGTCTCTGCTCACGAGGAGAAAAATTCCCAAATCAAATTTCTCTGATCATATTTTTTGACCCCTGACCCAGTTCTTTAAAAAAAAAAAAAGACCTTACACATTAGCCGTCCCCTGACCAGCTGCACGGCCAAACTAATCAACGTGCTTTTGTAAAAAGCATTGAGTCCAGCGAGAGGCGGCAAAGGTGCGTGTGTGTCAGTGGACAATGGCTCACATAAAACATCAAAAAGTGACTTCTCCTATTTATCAAGCCTGTGTCATAGCTTGGTGCCTGTAGAACAAGCAACAACAGGCCCCGATATGTCTCCACATAGCACTCACACACACACACACACACACACACACACATACACACACACAAGCTACTTTGAAAGTGTAGCTTTGCATGCCACCAGATATCTAATTACTTCACAGTTGAAGACGTTTACCTGCAGCCTGCTACCCCACCCTGCTCCTAACGTTTGGTTGACTTAAGCTACTTAAAAAGGATCCGATCGTCGAGGTGAAATGTATATTCGGGACACAAAATCACAACAAAGCATAATATAAAAAGGCTCATGCCAGCAAGAGAAATGACTCTTTCAAAATACTTGTTCACAGGTCCAAGACATGTAAAGCATTACTAAAACAATATTTAACTTATATGTCAGGGCTGGTCAAAGTGATGTGAAAGTGAAAATATTTATTTCCTTTTGTGGCCCAGAACTGTTTGTAGTTTCACTAGATAACTACACAGAAAAATGGCAAAAAGGTCATTCAACTACATGCATCACTTTGTGAATATAAATGCAGTTGAACTACTAGCAAGTTACTGCAAAATATAGTTAAAACTACTGCTTTTATTATATAGTTCACTTCTCCCCAACACTGCTGATTCCTATATATCCTCTGATGCTTTCCCCCAAAACATCCGGATGTCTCATGTCAGTGACAGAGATGATGCGATTGCTGGGTAACTGGGTTATGGAGAACACTAAATATGAAAGATAATATGTAAACAAGGTGTGTGTGTACGCTGCACATATTTGAAAGAAACTACTCTGAGTTATGAACACTGCATCTGTTGAGTTTATAGCCCAGTACACTCTCCATCTGGTTTTCACCAACATTCTTGGCAAGTTCCAAATTCCAACGCAGAGATTGAAAGATTAAAGTTGTCTGCAAATAAAGCTTAAACTTCCTCGGCTACGTCTGCTCTTCGGTTGTGGGAAGTGATCAAGTACATTAGTCAAGTACTTGCACTGCAGTACAACTTATTTGTGATTTTCTTGAACATTTCTATTTTATCCTATCTTATTTCTTGACGCCACTACATTTAAAAGCAACACATTGTACGTTGCACTGCAGTCACTGTGTCTATAGTTACTACTTACTTTTCAAGATTGTGCACACAAAACATACAATGACTGTATATAAAAAAGAATGAATTGCTATAGATCAAACTTCCAAGCTTTATACTAATCAGTTAAGATAAGATAGAGACAACATTTAAATACCACTTATATGTTAATGCATCAATGATAAGGATCCAATATTGTTTTTGCAGAATGACCCATGCCAGTTCTGCACAACGCATATTACTTTTTGAATGCAGGAGTTTTACTTGTAATTGCTCCTTTTACTTAAATGAATGATCAGAATACTACTCTCACCTATTCCTGTGGTATTTCCGATTGGTCTTTCAAATGTCACTGTACAAGATTAAGCAAAAATTGTGCAAAAAGGCACATGCTTAGTATATGCGTGAGCGCCCTCTACCGGGTGTACCCTGCACACTCCCAGCTGCGACCTGTAAGAATAACGTATCTGCTGTCTGAAGACTAAAACATGTCAATATACCGGCATGGCATGGTCCGTGAACTACACATCAGTAACTTAGTACTGTGCTCCACCTTCGCTTGTCTTCTCTTCCCGAGTTTTCTTTGTTTTTTTGCTTGTTTGTCGGCAGACTCTGCCACACCCAAGATGGCGGCGGCTCTGTCCCTCCTCCTGACGTCACGCGATGCGTCAGACGCGCGTAAGGTTGTGTTGACACGAGCGGTAGGAGTTGTCAGCGGAACAGCAGCAGCCAGCATCACCGGAGCCGAATGGAGTAAAGATATTATTCCAGACAGCGTCTCTGTTACTCTTTAAAACCATTGTGTACACAGTTTAAACGGCGACACCATGGCCGACGACCAGTCCTCTCAATCCTGGACAATCGACAGGGATGATTACGAACTCAATGAGGTGATAGGTGAGTAGCCTAGCGTGCTAAAGTTAGCATCCTAGCCTCCCCTGCTTCTACAGCGGTGTCGGTCGCCACTAGCATGCTAGCATTGCATGTCTTTAGCTAGCAGAAGGCCAGTTCCAGCCCGTAGCTACATGGCAGGAAGGTTACCAGCTCGGCAGAGTTTCCTCCTAGCTAGGCCAAATTAATTAATTAGGTTTCTGCTAGTTGGCGAGCTATAGTGAGATGGCTCCTTAGCAAGTTAGCGTGAAGCTAAGCGGCTAGCTAACGCAGTTTAGCCTTGTATTGCGTGAAGATTCGTCAGTTGTTGGGAGAGGGTGGCGCTCTTTGGCTGAAGGTATGACACGGATTATAGCGAGCGATTCATACTTTAGTCCAGGTAACGTGACTGATGCCTGTGAACAAAAGAGTTGGGCTGCATATTGCTGTGTTGTATAACACTGTATATGACCTCAGTCCCGGATCTTAGAAACGAGTTTATCCTCATATTAAGCGGTTTCTCGCATTGCACGCTGGTCATTTAGTTGAGCTGTCAACCTTCTGACTGCTGTCTTCAAAAGCTAGAGGCTCCTTTGCTCCTCCAGTGTGATGGTTTCACCCTTTTTTTTGCTCTTTCTTTTTCTCAGGGAGCGGAGCCACTGCAGTCGTCCAGGCAGCGTACTGCAAGCCGAGAAAGGAGAAGGTGGCCATCAAACGCATCAACCTCGAAAAGTGTCAAACTAGCATGGATGAGCTCCTGGTAAGAAGCTGCAGTCCAGATGTTCTTCCCACTGCTGGGAGTGGTGTGGGGTCAGATCAGTCAAGGGCAGATCAAAACAGCCACTGTGCACTAAAGCTAAGAGTACAACCAATCAGACTCATAAAGACAAATAACACGTGAATGAATAATATCATCTTTTGCAGCAATGCGTTTCCTGGTATAATGTTTTCTTCATATTATTTTACTTTTGAGTGTTGGCATAACTGCAAACAGTCAGATGACATGCATAGACATACTTCATCACACTGTGACATATCTCAATAGCACCTAGTCATCAGCTGGAATCTGCCAACCTCATGTCAAAACCACACTAAACGGTGGAGAAATACGTATGCTATGTCATGTTAGTTGTGTTATTATTTACAGAAAGTCATTTTTTATCAGCTTCTCTAAAAGCCTGCGGATACTGTAGGATATAGATGCATGCAATATTGATAACATCTGACCAGCGTATATCTGATTTCATGCTACAACAGTGTATATTGCGATCCAGTAACTCAGGGATGCTGCGACTGGGATTGATTATTTGATCACATTGTATGTTAGCTTTGCCATAATTAATCTGAGCGTCACAATGTCTGGAACAAGAAAACACTTCTGAATTACTTTTCTTACTTTTCCCAAGCTGGTAAAAGTAGAAATAAACAGCCAATCAGTCATAATTAGGTATAATTGTGTGAGGAAAAAAGGAACTAAGTGCAGGTGACACACCAGGCTCAAGCTAGTTTTCATAATCACCCGTTGGACACGTTTTAACCAACAGAGTTGGCCATGAGTTAGATTAGTTTAAAAATATCTTTTAACCAATTTTCTGGGCGAAACTTTGTCTAATCCAGTAAATCAAATACCTGACAAATCAAGGTAATTAATCCCATTGTTGAAGAAAAATCCTGTAAACCTAACACTGATATAAAGAAGTCCTGGTCATTGTTTCCAACACAGGTCTGTTATAACCATAAATATAAAAGAGGAGGCTATTTTTATTATATTTCTTTACACTGTCTCCCTGAACTTCTTTCTATCCAATCCTTGCCCTATGTGTGTCATGTGAAAATGTCTTTGCGCTCAGCGGTGATGTAACGCAGGTTACTCCACTGTCTGGCTCGCCGTGTACTCCGGGTTCAGGATGGGGCCATTTTAACAGGACAGGTTGACTGCGAGACCCAGCACGACTGAGCTGCAGTGTAATATAAATATTTGGTTTGGGATTTCTTTGTTCCGCTGCCTGTGTGACCTTGTATCCCATACTTCCTCCTCCGTGCAGAAGGAGATCCAGGCTATGAGCCAGTGCCACCACCCGAACATCGTGTCTTATTATACGTCCTTTGTGGTGAAGGATGAACTGTGGCTGGTGATGAAGCTGCTCAGTGGTGGTAAGTGCCGTAATGTTTCAAGGTGTTGTAAAGAACTTATCTTCACAGTAACTTTCAATGACTTCCTTCGTCATACCTCTCTCCCCACGTTCTGGGCTATTTTACATCTCGATAACAACATATATAAAGCTTATTTTTGTGTAGTCCTGTGTGAGTTTAATACTTGACAAATTACTTAACAACAGTTTTAAGTGAATTTATAGAGAAAAATGAATGTAATGATAATGAATGTTATCTGGGTGGTGTGCACAACTTTTCCTTACTGTTCCTACATAAGCGTCCATACACTAAACATTGGTACCACATTTTTATGTACTGTAGTCCACCGTTTAAGGTGAAGAAGATAAAAAAGTCACGTCATGCAGAAAGCCTGCAGAGGAGGCGTGTGTTACACTCTACAGGATGGTTTTCTGGTCTGTATCTGACTTTTTGTAGTCAAACTAGCTCTTCTTGTTTTGGTTAAGCTGAGTCTGATTAGCAATGTTAGCAATGTTAGCAAACATGTTAGCAAAATAGCGGCTCATGTGCAAGGATCAGAACCTAAAGCGTCCTCCAAAGTTAATATTAATATTGCCGTAACACAGTTCGGCTGCTGGTTTTTCGTCATTGCAATAGAAAATATATCAAAAATGTTATATATAGGATAGACATTGTTATATGATCATATTTCCAGGGCCTACACTGGTGTTATTTTCCACATTCTGTACCGAATTAAACTCCGATAGATTCATCAGCCTCACTTGATTAATGTTGGATAAATCTTGAGCACCTCTTCCTGAGGTGTAGGTACTAACTAATAATGTCGGCATTATCCGTGAGATAATATCCGTATCCCTCCGCCTCTCTTTCAGGCTCAGTGTTGGACATCATCAAGCATATCATCTCTCGCGGCGAGCACAAGACCGGAGTGTTGGATGAGGCTAGCATCGCCAGCATCCTGAAAGAAGTCTTGGAGGGGCTGGAATACCTTCACAAAAACGGGCAGATTCACCGGTGAGTTCTCATGATCGCTGCAGAGGCAAAGTGTTATCGCTGTACATTGTGTTCCTGGTAGCCGCTACGTCCCCGCACACACTCCTGTCTCCGCATATGAGCGTGTGGCTTGAACTAGACCTCGCTCCTTCAATATTTAATACAGTGAAAATGCATAATTGAGGAGGTTTGTTTTACATCAGTGCCTCAGTGCCTTGTTGAGTATAATCGTTTCAAATGAGCTGCTCATGTGAATGTGAAAATGTATAGTTTTTATTTATTTACTTATTTTTTGTAACTTTTCTTTAATGGAAAATTCAAGTCGTATGTTCAGAAATTCTGGACATATGTAAATACAATGTACGTATCAGAAAAATATTGTTCTATAAATAAATAAATAGTGTATTTAGGCCGATTTATAGAGTCGACTATTTATGTTCTATATTAAACTGTATTTGCGGAGAGGGTCCAGTGAGAAAGAGGCGTGTGTGTGTGTGTGTGAACTTGATGATTATTGGTGCATCTCCTTCATGTTTTAATCCTCCTCTTCCTCCACAGGGATCTAAAAGCTGGAAACATTCTTCTTGGTGACGACGGCTCGGTGCAAATTGCTGGTACAGTGTTTCTGCGTCCTCTGTTTCTACTTAGTTGCGGGTTTTACGTCCCTCTGACAGTTTCTGTTTATGTGTTCAAAATTTGAGAAACATTATCTAGCTTAACAAACAAGGTCCGCATTGTTCTCGGTCATTAAATGTGACATTACAGGCCTTTTTGCTGGAGATTAGTCTAATTATTTAAGTGATTTAAATGGAATTCTCTAATTACTTTTCTCTGTCACACATTCCCAATCACACACACTCCCCAGACTTTGGTGTGAGTGCCTTTCTAGCAGCGGGAGGAGACATGACTAGGAACAAGGTTCGGAAGACGTTTGTGGGGACGCCGTGCTGGATGGCGCCCGAGGTCATGGAGCAGGTAGGAGGCTTGTTTTGTGGCTCTTTCTCTCCCTCTGTTTTCTCTGAGTAATATCTTCATCACCCGGTGACGACAGGGAGACTGGAGAGTTTGATTCACTTGGTTCTGTTTTTAATCCGCAGGTCCGCGGCTATGACTTCAAAGCCGACATCTGGAGTTTCGGGATAACCGCCATTGAACTGGCCACCGGGGCTGCACCATATCACAAATACCCACCAATGAAGGTAACTTGAGTGCTTACTGCTGCACGTAAGTAAGACATCTACTGTCTCTTTAGGTACGTGGCACATTTTGGGGGAAAAAAGTCAATTTTAAACGGATCTAACCAAGAGTTCTGTAGCCTGTTGTGTTTACTGGTGGACATGCTGATGTCGTAATGATATAATATGCATCAATTCTGCATTAAAATGTCTAAAAACGACTAGACCTGTGTTATATCTCTTGTTGAGTTGTGTGCTTACATGAGCTTACACTTTGTGCATCATCAGCGTTGTGCTCGTCACAAATTGACTTTGTTTGCCAGTATTTAGCCACATTTTTAAGATGTGCACTTTCAAACCTTTTAACCGGGTGAAGGATTTTAGTCATCGGACGTCTGGATCTTAATCTATCAGAGAAACCAAACGTTAGCCTTTAGCTCGTAGCCCCTCCCCTGGATCAGTGTTTCCTCTGATTAGTAACATAAAACTTTATTCAGTGGGTGTTTTTTACCCCAGATTTCCTGGTCCGTTTGTTCTAGAGAGGAGGGTCTTTAACGGTGAGAAGCTGACTGCAGTGACAAAACTCCCATGATCCCACGCTACTTAACGAAGCCACTAAACTCTGTCTTTTTGTTAATGTTTTCATTGGCAGAACATGACATACTGTACGTCTTTAAACTCTTAATAAAACAGTTGGAGTCCAGTTGTTTCTGTGTTTTGATCAAGGTTCCCCTCGGTTTTGAATGAAGTAGGTTTTTACTGACGCTGGTCTTTGCGTGTCTGTAGGTGCTGATGCTGACTTTGCAGAATGACCCTCCCTGCCTGGAGACGGGCATCACAGACAAGGAAATGGTGAAGAAGTATGGCAAGTCCTTCAGGAAGATGCTCTCTCTGTGCTTACAGAAAGATCCAGAAAAAAGGTTAGTCCCTCAAGCCCTGTTTTTTTTTTTTTTTTTGTTGCCGCTCGCCAGATTACAGTCGTGCTTGTTTTTCTTTCCGTTAGATTTCCCAGTTGTGTAATGGATGTAATGAAGAGCCTTGTGTCTCTTTCCTATTTAGGCCAACTGCAGCCGAGTTGCTGAAGCATAAATTCTTCACGAAAGCCAAAGTGAGCCGTGCATCACTGTTATTCAAATAAAGTGAAAGATTTCTCTGTGTTTCAGAGAGAATCTTTACGGATCCTGTAAGAAATGTTGGTCTTTCTGTTACAGAACAACGAGTACTTGCAGGAGCGGCTTCTACACAAAGGTCCAACAATAACGGAGCGATCCAAAAAGGTTTGATAGTCCTTACTAATGTGAACGCACGCCAGTCGAAGATTAAATGTCCTTTATAACATTGTGTTACTATATCTAGAGTAGGGTGGGTCCAAATGTCCAATCTTTGATTTTGAAGGTGTCAATATTAAGTGCTGCATCTTTCTTTTTGTTTTTTTTATAATGCATTGTCCAGGTACGTCGTGTGCCTGGCTCGAGTGGCCGTCTCCACAAGACGGAGGACGGCGGTTGGGAGTGGAGCGACGATGAGCTGGACGAGGAGAGCGAGGAGGGCAAAGCTGCGGTGGCGGCGCTGCGGGTGAGACTCTGCGCGCCTGTGTCTTCACACAGTCACTTCACTTGATGAGGCCAATGTACCGTGTTTCTCACTGTGCACCGGGTCCTTACGGCCAGCGGAGGGTGCTGTTGCTCTGAACATTTCTTAGCCTCAATGTCAGTGTAGTTCAAGCTTCAGGCAAATCCACTAAGATGAACCATATTCTAAGAATATATCACCATCTGGAGAACAGACAATCGAGAATAGTGGTAGACCAATTAATGCCATTTTAAGATGATGTGTATCGACATTTATTTATTCATTAATTTATTCATTTTTTATTTATTTTATTTATTATTATTATTATTTTTTAAATTTATTTTTATGTTTAATTTTAATTTTATTTTAATTTATTTTTTTAATTTATTTATTTATTTTTTTTATTTCCCTGAGCCAGATAGGGGCACTACACTCACATTGTTTATTTATTATTCATGTAAGTTTAAAATATTTAATTCTCTCTCTCTCTCTATCTGCTAATAAATGCTGTTAAATGCACTAAAACTCTTATTTAATGTATTAAATATATAATATAATATCTTATTTTATTCATTTTTTGGTTACCTGTGGACATTTATTTAGTTGATTCTATTTATTTAATTTAAAATAAGTACACAGTGCAGAGACAATTCAGAAACAACGGTGTTAAATATATTTGCAATTCTGTGTCTCATTTGTTAATATTATTAAATTGTTGTATTTTATCAGATGCAATATATACATATCTGCATATGAGTCAGCACTAACTGAGAAGAGATGGACCAGACTCCTGTTTTTTACTCTCCAACATGTGTTCACTCAATTCATGTCTTGGTGCGGGATTTTACTGTCTGTTCTCTAAACTGTGATTTCAGTTAAGCCCTGTGTTTTAAAGTCACCTTGTGTCAAATTCCTTCAATCCTACAATACTCCATCAGTCCATACATTGGGGGGATAAAAGGAGAATTGCATGTTGTTAATCCTGACAATCTGTCATGTCCATTCTGCAGTCCCCCAGAGTGAAGGACGGCTCCCAGAATATGGAGGTGAGTGCATTCGTAGTGGACATGACTTCAAATCTTGATTCATTGTAATGCTTACCAGAGCGATCTGCATGACTGTCCTATGTGTGTCCTCGTCTTTCCATTCATGTAAACCTTCAAGACACCCGCTGATTGTGTTTGCCATCGTGTCTATTAGCTTTTCCCACCAGCAGATGGCTCCGCGCAACATCTGCAGCCACCCGGTGAGAGCCCCGCCAGCGCGGGCCAGACGGGAGAGGACGCGCCGCCGCAGGCTCCCACTCAAACAGCGAGCCCTTCGCACGCACCCACCGCTCAGGTAAAAACACTCCCGGGTTCTAAGAAACACGGGATGAACCTCTGGCCTGGTGTTGAAAATGTTAAAAGAAGTTGACTGACTTGAGTATTTTCTTTTTCACAACATTTGTTCGTTCGGTTCAGTTGGAAACGGACCGGTTTAACCGATCTCGTCTTTTATGTTTTAGTGTGTAACTGGGCCAACTGTCAATGCAAGTTTTGGTTAACATTAAGTGTTTGTTTGTTGTTTTGTAAACGAACAAAAGTCACATTTACATGCAGTGTTCCTCACCGACACGTGTGTGCGCTTGTTGATTTCTTCAGAAAAACTTTATTAGTCCCACAGCGGGGAAATGTACATGGTTACAGCAGAAAGGTAAAAAAGGACACAATAAAAACACACAAACACTTAATTAGTGTTAAGTACAATTAGTACAATTAAGTGGAGGGTTAAGTAAAGTGTGAATGCAGTGGTACCGGCTAAATACAACAGTAGTAACAATGGATAGTAAGTGTAAAAGCATTGCACATAGTGTAGTTTCACAGTCTGGAGAGTGTGTGGTGGTCTACCAGGGGCCGTGGAGGTCGTACAGTCTGACTTTTCTTAAGAGTTTGTAACCTGCATCGTTTGCGTCCACAATTGTCAGCTTGAGGTCTGCTTCACTGCCTTTGTTGGCACAGTAATATGTTTAATATGTGCCACTGCAAACTGAAAAAAGGATCCACTTAAGTAAAGACGAGGCTCCGTGGTGCGACTGGTGGTCAAACAGAGAAGCTTTTCTTTAATTCAGCCTCCTGAAACCTCCACATGCTGCGATTTGGCAAATAATTCACAACTGCACTCACAAAAGGCTTCATATTGAAACAATAGATCATAAATGAACATGACAACTCTACACCGTCAATGGAAACAACAAACATTATTGATAGACGCAGAAAAAAACAGAGAAAAGAAACCTTTTCCTCTAATAAGCGTGCAAAAGTGTAAATCCCTGAAACGCAACAACCACTCTAAGGTTATGTTGTCATGTAGCGTCAGTATTTGTACCTCCCTGTTGTGCTGTACAGTAAACACCTTTCTGTTGTCGCAGGATCCAGTTGCCACCAATGCCAGTGTTCCCATCAGCCTCGTCCTGAGACTGAGGAATCCCAAGAAGGAACTCAACGACATCCGCTTTGAGTTCATGTCCGGCAGAGGTACGGTGCAGCCGCTCCTTCTTCCTCTTCGTCTTCTAAGAGCTTCACGGTCTAACTCTAAAGTTTCTCCGCAGATTCTGCAGATGGAGTTTCTCAGGAGTTGGTGTCAGCGGGTCTGGTTGACGGGAGGGACTTAGTCATCGGTGAGTACGAGACTGTGATGGGATAAGTGCACACGAGCTCCAGAGATAATCCATTACAGGAAACGTGATTAAACTTTTCCCAGCTTCACATTTTTGTTTTCTGACATGCCATGTAATTCAAAGTTCATGACGTCCGTCCTGATGGATTACTTATCTCTGTCAGTTAACTATTAATGCCGTTCCTCAATCGGTAGATTGCGTCATGATGTGAATACAGCTGGTTTACGTTTTTATAATGTGCTTGTGCTTGTAAAACCGGTTCTCTGCCGTGTTCGCTGCTCATCTTGTCGTCTGCTCCTACATTAGCTGCTCAGCTCACATGCTCTCTCTCTCATCTTCTGTCTAGTCGCTGCCAATTTGCAAAAGATTGTTGATGATCCTCATAGTAACAAAAATGTCACTTTTAAATTGGTAAGTACACACAGAAACATTTATATATATATATATATACGATAGATTTCTTCCACTGATGCACAGTAAAGCTGTAAATCCATTTAAGAATTTATACTTTTTTATACATGATATGCTAATTAACTAATAGAATTAATCACATTTATCAATAATTGCTTGGAAACGAAAGGAAATTACATGACTAAAGCATTGATTAGAAATATAAAAAGTGGAATTAGAAGTCAATAAATGGTTTTATTTCCATATAAATGTGTTTATCTTTAAACATAAACCTATCACAGTCATCATAACAGTTAATAATGTCAACATGAGCTGATCACTTAGGCACCAATGTGGCCATAGCAGTGTTTTTAACTATTTATATAATAATAATATATTTATATAACACGCAGCAACGTACAGTAACATCAGTATATTAATATATGTTGCTCCCTCTCTTCCAGGCATCTGGCGTGGAAGAGTCTGAAATTCCTGATGATGTTAAACTCATTGGATTTGCGCAGCTCAGCATCAGTTAAGTCAAGTACAGCCATCAACGGAGGACAGAAACTAATGGTATTGCAGCGCTGCATCGTAGTAAATTCCAAGAAACCACTACTGCCAAAGAGAAGAGGAGGAGGAGGAGGAGGCGGGAAGCTGGCAGGAGTGCGACACTACTGCAGGATGCATGAGGACCACATTGAGAAGGGGCTCAGTTCATTACAGGAATCACACTTGAAACGTTTACAGTGCGCTTAAACAGTGAATGGGAGAAGAGATGCAATCAACTATATCAACTCCATATTTCTTTTCTTTTTCTCTTCATACATAAGCACAATCCAAACCATCTCCTGCCAGTACTGGAAGTGATTGCCTTTTGCTTTTTCTTTTAAATCAACTGTGCCACAAAACTCACAAGAGTGTCGTGCTTATTTTATATGGCACTTTATGATACACTGAAATTTGAAAAGTGTAAATTCAGCCTTAGTTAGTCAAACTATAGATTTTACCAGTGTGTTTGGTGAATAATTGAGTCTATCTGTGATTTATTAGGTGTATTTTATGTATGCCTATCAAAGAAATCTAAGAAAATCTCCCGTAACGCTGATACAAATAACTTGGAGACGCACTAGCATAGTTTTTAGTTTTGTAATTCTGTAAATTCAGATGGATTTTTACATAGAATATAAGAAAATTACCAGATTCCTGTACAAAGCAGCGCAAGGCGTGCGGCGGTTTTGTCAAAACATAACCAAAGAGTTTAGGCTCTGAATGCACGCCTGAAACCCTTCAAACACACACGGCTCTGTCCCGTAACGCAGCCACAACACTTTGTCAGATGGCGTTTTCCTGAGGTATTCAAAGACGGGGTTATTTTTCACACATTGAGACCTGCCTAATATTCTTGTACTATGCAATAGGTGTTTTCTTTTCACCGTGTGTGACCACTGGTTGCTGATAATATTTCTCTTAGGTTGAATAAATCCACTTTTTGTGCCATGTCCGTCTCTAGGAGGTCCGACAGGCAGCTGTAGGAACCTGCAGTGAGAATTTACTCGCATTGAAAGTGAACATTTAACAGACGAGACGCAGCTCATTTTCAATGGAAATGGTCTGTTTATCTAGCAGCTGGGAAAAATCCTGAATGCTGGCAATGTTCAAAAACTGAAAATGTTCAACCAAAGTGAAATAAAGTTTAAAGGGGCAGTTCACCCAAATTGCTAGCAAAAAAAAAAAAAAACACCCAAAAATATATATATTGCCATTTGCCTGCAGTGGTATTTTGCATAGTCTTGGTCCCATTGGCCTCCAGCCCGATTCAATGGAGGTCAATGAAATATTGTTGGTAGCCATGCTAGCAGCCAGACCGAAATAACCTATTACCATGAAATTATCTACGTATATTTAAGACCCTTAAAAGATGAATTCTACTCACTGTGGTGACTCCTTGAATGTTCCTCTAGTGCCACCATCAGGTCACAATTTCAATTTGGCTTCTGACCAAATACCCGAATAAACTATTACCATTCCCATCGGCCTCGGCTGTGCTTTGTGTTTAGTGCTAATTAGCAAATGCTCGCATGCTAACGCGCTAAAATGAGACGTGTGCTTATTCAAAGGCCCTGCTTAGACGACAGCATGTTAGCATGCTGACATTAGCCTTTAGCTCGTCGTGCTGCAGTGCCCGAGTACAGCCGAGCTGCTAGCATGGCTTCAGACTCGCCGCTAATTCCATCCCATCTGCCTGCATCACACTGAGGGGCCGCGGGAATCTTAGGAGTGAAGTTACCCTTTAAACTTCTCCAGAGGCCAGTTATAACTCGAGTTGTTTTCTTCGTCACTAGGCAAGTTGTTTTTGACAGTACTGTAGTCTCTTTTGCTTTATAAACATTCACCAACAAGTCCCTGTCGTCACTCCCCGTGTAGCTGTATGGTTGTTTGGTGCCACGCTCGAAAGGGGGGCCGCAGCACGGCTCCTCGTTCAGGCACCGATGTAAATGGTGTATGTAAAGATGTTGTAAATGTACGTATGATGGCGACTCCATGCACTGTCACACACACATCATGAGGTTTGTATGTAACCATGTAGATGCATTGACTGTTTAAGTGTACATGTCAGATAAAAGGAACATTTTACTTGTAAATATAGATCAAGGCAGATTGAGACTCATCATGTTCACTACACAGTTGACTTTGTTTTGTAGTGTTTGTCCACTGTTGGCCTTTGTCAGAGCATCACTCATCATGCGCAAATTATTTCTTCAATTGGCACCTTATTGATATGTTAACGTGCGTATTTTCGGACTTACATGGGGCTTGTCGGCACGCACTCGGTGCTCCGACGTCATGATATGCAGTTTTCTCACTGAAACCTGTCCGCGGCTAATGGAAAAAAAAGTCAATTTAATAAGACGGGCGGCACAAGTTACACTTTCTCTCTCCCCCTGTGTGTGTATGTGCGAGTTTGGTGATAAAATGATTGATCATCAAAGGCTTTAAGATGAAAGTCACTTCGATTTTCTTAATTTCTTTCCATTTTATTGTTTACTCATCAGTACAACATAATTTTGCCTCTTTATAGAATAACTGAATGATTAGTATTAATTTAATCACTTAATTTGCAAGTAAATTTTTCCTTTTTTTTTTTTTTTTTTTTTTCTTTTTTACAGATCATTACATATATTTTTAAAATATCATTGATTATAAAAATGTGTACATCAACAAATGCATAATTTGAAGTGGGATATTTGTGATAAGATACAAAAAGAGATTCCTTGACATGTATAGATTATTGGAAAATGTCAACACATGAAAATGATTTTTAGTAGCTGAATAAAGTCACATGATGGAATTCAATGCGTGAGGACAGTGTTTGTAATGCGATGTCTCGAAGCTTTGCTTTAACAGGTCAACCATTTGGACAGTCTGCTCGCCACACATTCACTCACTCACTGAAGTCGGGTTAAACATTTATTTCGACCTGAACTTTAATAAGAAAGTCTCCCCGAGTTAGTTTCGCACTCAATCTGCTGCGTGATGGCAGATTTTGGAGAGATTCTTAGAACTGTCGGCGACTTCGGTTTGTTCCAGAAGATCATCCTCTTTGGGTTAACCCTCCCAAATGTCTTACTCCCCATTTTCTTTAGTAGTTTTCTGTTTTTACAGTCCGATCCAGAGCGACACTGTAACACAGACTGGATCCTCGATGTCGACTCTAACCTGACCACAGGTGAGCAGCTGAACCTGACGCTGCCCCGGGAGGAGGACGGGACCTTCAGCAGGTGTCGCATGTTTGTCCCCGTGGACTGGGACATCGGTGCCATCAAGAAGTACGGACTCAATGAGACCACAGGGTGCCGGGATGGATGGGTTTACTCCAGCACGCTGTACGACGCCACCATAGTCACTGATGTGAGTCCAGTGTGATGTGTGTTTATTCTTAGCTGTCGCTGCCCCACTCATTCTGTTGTTCTGCAGTTTGATCTCGTCTGTGACAAGTCTTACATGGCAGAAGTTGTGCAGATAATCTTCATGACTGGTATACTCGCTGGTTCGTTCGTCTTTGGACCTGCGGCTGAATCGTAAGTGACTTGGGGAGGGGGTGGGGGACGGGGGGGGTGGGGGACGGGGTACATTAGGTCATGTGCGAAGTGTGACAGAAGCCTAAACCTTCAAACCCTTTTCACCCACTCTCTAAATTGTAGGTTTGGCCGCAGGAGAACAACCCAGATACCAGCCGTCCTCTTGCAAATATTCTCCATGGTTGCTGGTGTGTCTCCAAATTTCTACGTGTACATCGTGTCACAGTTCATAGTTGGAGCCGCGCTCGGGGGGTATAGAATTAACTCCACCGTATTAGGTATGACTTGTTTTTTTATCCAACCAACTTGTCATTTATGGTCAATATCATAAGCAGGGAATTGTCCTGTTTTTTTTTGTTTTTGTCTTATTTCCCAGCTCTGCAGTGACTTTGGTGTTTAAATTGGGTTTGTAGCTACAGAGTGGATTGGGGTCACCAAAAGGTCCTTTGCCTCCTGTATGAGCCAGATGTTTTCAGCTGTTGGACAGTGTGTCTTGGCTGGTCTGGTCTATGCTATCCGTGACTGGAGAGTAGCACAGTACGTCATAGCAGGAGCGCAGGCCTTTGTATTGTTGTACATATGGTACGTGGTATACTTTAATATTTTTATTTTTGATCAGTGCCGTATGTGGACATTAAAGGGATAGTTCAGATGTGTTGAATTGGGGTTGTATGAGGTACTGGGGCTGCAGCTAAACATATGGTTGCCACCTTTTAAGATAGTCTAAGTTTACGCTATATTAAGAATATTTTCACTGCTTCACCTACAAAGTCACCAGATATTATTTTTAATTTTTATTTTACCTTGCAGAACACAGGGGTCGCTTGTGTTCCGCTGCCTGCATTGATTTGTTTGTTTTTGTTATTGTTGGATTTAGGTGAGATTGGATTCACCAGGTAAAATAACAGTTTTTTTCAATGGAGTCTGGTGGCATCTGTAAGAAGCGTAGATGACGGCTTTAGTTCCCCGTCGGAAACGGAGTCAAGTATGCAAAATATTCAATTTATAGCATAAATGATATGGATTTCTTTAGGTGGGCCCTTCTTTTCTCGAACTATCCCTTTAACACAATTCCTGACCGGATCACACCTCACTGTGTATTTTGGCTTCAGAGCTCCAGTGTTATTTAACTTGCAAAACCAGTGTGTTCAGGAACGTCGCTGTGCAGCCTTGTTGGCAGATCACATTCTGAGTTAGTCTGTAAATGTAATGAATCACATTTAGATTGTGATTCATCTTTTCAGGTGGATTCCTGAATCTGCAAGGTGGTTGCTTGGACAGGAAAGAACCAAAGAAGCGAATAAATTGATACGTAGAGTTGCAGCAATCAATAAAAGGAAAATCCAGGATAATCTGCTGGACGAGGTAAATCCTTTACATTTTAATGAGATCTGATCAAAAGAGACTTTATTGATCGCTCGGAAAACTAGACTTAGTCTAAGTACTTAGGCACAGTGGAGCTGTGAGCTAAACGCTAACATCAGCATGCTAACATGCGCCCAGTGACAATTATAACACATTTATTTGTGTAATGTTAACTATCTTAGTTTAGCATGTTAGGATGCTAACATGTGCTAACATGTGCTAACATGTGCTAACATGTGCTAACAAGTGCTAACATGTTAGGATGCTAACATG
>CALSBV010009827.1:0-17181 GCA_943590825.1 Bovichtus diacanthus | reverse complement strand
TTATTTAGAAGTATTATGAATATATAAACTGTCACAATGAGTCTTATTGTTCTTATTTAGATATTAAATGTGATATAAAGATGTTATTGAATTAAGTGACTACTTCTAGTCTAGTGACCAACTACTGTAAAATAAGATGTAATATTTGTAAAGCTCCTGTAATGTTTGACTTACACTTGAAACTAGTGCACGGTATAAAGAGCTGTAAAAACCTTCAAAGGTCAATATATTCAAAGCTCCTACAGATACTTTTGTTAGACAGTCAGGTGTTATGATGCTGTGTGAAGAGACGTCTTGTACAGCAACATTATGGAGGGTTTTAGTCTCACAGAGTACTTGATGCTGTGCATGGATTA
Organism: Bovichtus diacanthus; assembly: GCA_943590825.1. NCBI lineage: Eukaryota > Metazoa > Chordata > Actinopteri > Perciformes > Bovichtidae > Bovichtus > Bovichtus diacanthus. The sequence goes on along the minus strand of CALSBV010009827.1, from coordinate 16,825 downwards.
TGATTAAAGATTAATTTTAACATCGTGTCCTGCAGGCGTATTTTGCAAAATGCGGAACAACTATTGCTTTGAGGTTAACCTGTAATTAGTGTGAACTATATGACATGTTAGTTAAACTTCATGGGGTCAACAAACAACATCAGTGCTTAAAGGTGTCATTTTATTACAGATTAATCTTTAATCAATTCATTCAGAACAAAGCATTTTCACATTAGAATATTTACATTTAAATGTTTCTACAGTGTTTCCATTGTACATTACTTTTATCAGTCAAATAATACTTCTTATTCTTGACTATTTTTATTAACTTTTTATTTAAATCACTTTAACATATAGTTATTCAACTTTGAAAGAAAATCATATCCATATCATAAAATACATTTATGTTGCAGCTGCAGTGTAAAGACACACACTGCACTAACACACACACTTGAAATTACATTTATGCTGCAGATTGTGTTTGATATATATTTCTAAATGAAATGCAATATAAGTTGTGTTTTTATTCGAAATTTAATGTGAAGTGGTTATCATATCCTTAAAAAAGTGCTTTTTCAAAAACATCTTAATATGATTTTTTATTTTTTTATACATTCCAACATTGTGCACATCATCACATAACCACAGTCCTGCTTTCACCCGAGCAAATCATCCATCCAGCTACTATTTGTGCCAGTGCTTTCTGCTGTGTGCTCCACGCTGTTGTTGTCAGACACCAAAAAACTGTCCACGAATAAATTCCCGTCACTCGGCTCAGACAGAGCCAGCAGCTGTGCTTCTGGTGCAAAGATGTCACCGGCAAAAACATCTGTCTGAGCTGACGGAGCGACAGCAGAAGATGTATCTGAACCGAGTAAATCGTCCACGTTAGAAGTCGCTGGGGCGGATGGCAGCACCGTGAACACATCACCGACTCCGAAGATGTCATCGGGAAAGGCAGGCGGTTGGTTCGAGGAAGCGTGAGGCACATTAGTGAACAGAACGTCGTTTGAAGCAAATATGTCAAAGTCTGCACCGCGCTCTCTGGCCTGGTTGTTTGCACCAGAAGGACTTTGGTCCTCTTCTTGGTTCACGGGTGGTAAAGTTGGGACTATGAGCTGATCCGTCAGGCCGAGCATCCCGTCGTTCTCAGGCGGCATCGGGTGAGAGTCAAGCAGGTCGAAAGTGTCAGCGGGAGCAGCTTCGGGCAAAGCGGTGCCCGTCAAAGAAGATAAAAAACTATCACCGGGGGAGTTCACAAAAATCTCCGGGTCAAAAAGATTAGAGGAATCGCAAGGAAGTTCAAGGAGCGCTCCACCGCCGAGGTCGCTTCCTACGTCCAGCGCATCAAGTGGTTCATTTGGCTTTTGAGCAGATTCATTTGTATTTATCTGAATGGCCAAAGGGTCAACGGGGGCTGAACTAAAACTGTCCCCAAAAATATCTCCATCAAATGGAGCACTCAGAACCTCATCGCCACTTTTCTCTGCTATAAACTCGATCGACTCCTCAGACGCTCGGCTCACTGGTTGCACAGTATTGGGGAGATCTGTAGTTCCAGGATCAGTGACAGACAGGCTGCTTTGTGAGTTTGATTCTCGATCATCAGTTAGTTCAGGAGCCGTTGTGTCATCTCCTGTTTCACTTGTTTCAGTCTCGAGCAGGCTGCACGGCTCTGTGCATTTGCTTACAGCCTCACTTATGTTACTCACCAGTGTGTTGGGCTCAGCAGAATGGGACTTTCCCTCCATGTGCTCTCCAGCCTCTTGTTCCTCAGGTGGTACTTGAGGCACGTCGCCCTCCTTTTGCATCTCCTTTGTAACGGCCTCCGTCACCTCCTCTGTCTTCTTGTCACCATCGGGTGTTTCGTCGTGTCTTTCATCTCGCGCAGATGATTTTGTGGCGTCCTCGACCTTCTCCGAGGACGACTGAAAAAGTCTTCCCAAGAGTCCACCACCGGGTTTGACATCTGGTTTCTTGGCATCTTTTTTTTCAATCCTGTTGGTTTTGTCACTTCCACCTGATGTGAAGAGCTTTGACATGGGACTCTTTCCTTTGGACCAAGATCCCAGTTTGACTTTTGTCTTTTCAGCCTGTTTTGAAAAACCCTTCAGAGAACTTGTTCTCGCAACGGGCTTCTTCTGACTGCTTACACTTTCTTGGTCGTCGGCTGACTCGGTCTTTTCAACTTGATTTGTTTTCCTCTCAAGACCGGCCTCCTCTCCGGTCATATGTTCTGCACCAGGACTTTCTGTCTCACACGGGCTCACAGAGTTTTCTGGAATCGCTTGGAATATCTCAGGTGGCTCGTGGTATTTCACAACTTCTTGAGTGGATTTGGAGTGGAGTGGAGTCTCAGTGAAACTCTGAGCATCAAGTGTTTGCTCAACCTTGTCTATGACTCCATTCAGAACTGTTATATCAGTCTGTAGGACCTCTTGACTGCTCTCCGCTGTAACGTCAGGCTCTTGGTCCGATCTATCTACCTCTTGGCTGCTCTCCGCTTTAACGTCAGGCTCTTGGTCCGATCTACCAAGTGTTTCTCCCGGGCATTCATATTCAGGGGCATCAAGGTCCAGCTCTCTTTTGCTCTGTTCTTTGCTGAACTCAAGTGACAAATGATCAACGTTATTTGTGTCAGTGACATCTTTTATTTCCTCAGATGTATTCACGTTGCTCTGTTCAGTTTGGTCTGAAAGCAGTGTGCTGTGCTCCTCCCCTTCGGCTCCCGTGGTCAGCTGAGAGGACAGGTCATTCTGAGCCACATCGACATTCGGAGCAAACCGGACGGACTTCCTGGCTTTATTTGGATAAACGTCCGGCCTTTTAGATTTTGGATTGTAGTTTGTTTTTGCGATGGGTGCCACATTTTTCTGTTTTCTGACAGTAATACCCGTTTCTCGGGAGGGCGAAGAAAAGTTGCGCACCGCCGAAGAGACGCTGTCTTTGGTTGGGTCACTCCGGCCTTTTGTTTCCTCCGATGACAACTTCTCAGCTGAGGTATAACCTGTCATCTTAGATCGTTCCTTGATCCCTGAAATTATGGATCTCGACAATGTCTTCACTTCTTCTCTTTTATCTTTTATTTCTCCACAATTGTTGATCTTTAATTGGTCGTTGTCTCTTTTGTGATGCTCTGAAAAAGACGTTTTGTCAGTGTCAGCTGTCTTATTTTTCCAATATGTTGGCTGTGCTGGATTAACCCCGGGACTCTTCTTCTGTGGTGGCCAGCTCACTTTCAGTTTGCCCTTTACATCAGCACTACTGTTATATTCCATCTCTCTTGTAGACGGCCTTTTAACAAACACGCCATCAGAAGACTCTCTGGAGCCATCGGACGTGTTTAAGTTGCTTTTTGTCATTTTGGGAGTTGGCGGAATATCTGGCTCATTTACTTCTTTATTTTTCTGAATCCAGCGGTTTTTATGTTGCTTGTGCCCAAATCCCTCATCATAATTTCCTGTTCTTCTAAAAAGCTGTTGGTAGTGAGAAATGCAGTAGAACTCTCCATAAAGAGATGAATAGTTGTGGATGCTGCAATAAAGTAAAACAAAGTCTTTTGTAATATGAAACAACTTTTAAAATCAGATATTGTTTAATTTGTCGTATGATTTGTTATTTATTTGTTTGTTATTTGATCGGCTGTAAATGATTTCAATTCATTGGAAATTTGTAATAATCCAAAAAATTAAAAAATATTTTCACAATAATATTATAATTTTCATTCTAGTAATTTATAGTATTAATTAAGGTGAATATGTTTTTGATTTGAGTCATTTAATCATACCGTGAAGAATATCTCACCTGAGCTTCTTCTTACAGTGTTTACAGCAGAAACAGTTGTTGTGCAGGATAAGTTTATTGGCCACCATTTTTTCCATTGGATAGACAGGCGTCAAACAGGCGGAACACGTATCCTTGGCAGGTGACCCAAACTATGACGATAAAACAAATTCAGGTAAAGGCATTTTATGTAAAACATTTCTTTTAATTAGGCCTTTCTGTCATCTTTTTATTCATCTAACATTTTTGTCTTTTTTTGAACGATTTATTATGGTTAAAAATGTTTTGATAATTCTTGCCTTTTTGTTTTCTTTTATCAGCAGTTGGAGATATTTCTATTGCTGGTAAATGCTTGTTGCATGGAAGTTCTTTTTTGATTTCACCCAAGCTTTGCACACGTGGTAACTCAACAAAACCCAGATGACTCAGATTAGCCGATAGCGTGCTAGCTATCGTCAAACAGTACAACATGTAAATAAGACAGTTGTGGAAATGTGGAAATGTTTTTTGTCTTTTGATGGAGGCTAACTGATTCCACCTGCCTGCAGTGCCTTTCAATATCTAATTCACCTTAAGTTTTAAAAGAACAATAATTAAGGACCAGTATAAAGAATAGAAGTCACATTTTACAATCACATATTTTAAAATTGTTATTTATTTGATAATTTACACAACAGAACATACAGTATTAACTATATGCTTAGCTTTAATACAAGAACTTAACACTTCATCATGTGGTTACAGTATAAAATCTATAAGACAAATTATTTTTTAATTAAAAGTCAACATTTTCATGATTTCATAAGATCATTTTATGACTAACAAAAGCTTCTCAAGAAAACATATTGTAATAAATACACAAATGGAATAACTGCTTTCTTAAAATTAAAGGACCAGGAAACACACAGCTCGTCTTCATCAGTGCTTTTCCTTTGGTTGGCTAAATGTTACAAACACCGTCCCTTCCTCGTTGGCGTTGCTCAACACTTTGTCTTCAAAAGGGCGAGCAGATCTTCGAATTAATGGAGATGTCATGACTTCGTATCTGGCTGGACTCCCGACTACTTCAAACAGTGCTGATGATTTACTGTCAGACTGTTTGGTGACAAATGTTGAAGTCACAGAAGAAACAAAAACATTGCCAAAGCCATCGGTCTCCTCGTACGTTTCGCTGACGGTCTTTGTGCCGACTATTCCTGCGGGTTGCTCTGGGACAGTTTTCACTTGGAGCACGCTGACCTTGCGTTGTGCAGGACTGGGACCATTCTTTGAGGCGTCAGCAGGCTCCTGTCCCAGATCACTGTTTGCATCATAGCAACTTTGAGAATCACCATTTGTTTTTGGTTTAAATGTTGACATGGGTGACTTTGGTTGTTCGGCAGGCTTTCTGGCAGCTGAGTGAATTGAGATGAATGATGGGGAAGACTGGGAAGAGGACTGTCTGATGAGGGGCTTGTTGCGGACTTGTCTGCACACTTCTTGTTTAGAAGGACTTGAATCCGAAACTGTTTGCATATTCACGCCAGATGCCTCTTTGAGTTGACTTGATTTGACCTTGCTTGATCCAATGCTTATTTTCCGGATGTTGTGGGCCGGTGGAAAGATTTGCTCAGTTTTCAGAGATTCATCAAATAATCCTGACAACCCTGCGATGTCAGCCTCGGATTTCAGATTGGAGACGGAGTACAAAGCCTTTTTAATGGTCTCTTCAATGTCAAGAAGTTTTGCTAACGTTTGTTCCTTCAGATTCATTATTTCCTTGCTTGCCTTTTCCAGATCTTCAAACGCGGTCTCAACTGAGGAGATGCTTTCTAGATCGTCGTCCTGTGTCTCTACTTCAACTTTCTTTTCCCCTGTTTTACTTTGCTTTTCATTTCCACTTGGTGTAACTATCCAAGTAGGGACCGTCTCACATAGCGTTTTGAAGGACCGCACGTCTACACTGCTGGTCTCTCCCTCTATCTCTTGCACTTGAGACAGGATTTCTTTGAGTTCCTCTCGTTTTCTCAAATTTTCAAAGATTTCACTGGCTGCTTTCACATTTCCCTTCATGATCTCCTCCTTGTGGACAGAAAGCCTTTGTCGCCTTTCATCATCTGTCTCCTTTACTTTCTTTTTTCTCAAAACAACTTTATCCTCAAGCTTGGGTTGCTTTTCATTGACGTCATTTTGCTGTGCGCGGCATTTCTTGGTCTTTGATGTTTGCTGTGCGTCATCAGTGTTGTGCTCTTCCTTGGGAGGTGACTGGTGTTGTTGAGCAGCGGTTTGGTTGATTTGCTTATGGTCACTAGCATTATCATTTATCACTTTAACCTTCTTGGACAACAAAGGGGCTCTTTTGTCTGGAGTCTCACTTTTCTTTCTTTCAAAGTTTTGTAGAGCAGCCTGCAAGCTCATGTTCATTTCATGTTTCCCATCTTCTGCATAATTCTTCATGCACATTTGTATCTCCTCAGCTGCATTGATTTTCTGTATCACATTTCTCTCCATCTCCATTTCAGTGCTGTTCAACATCATTACTTGGTCTGATTTGCTCCCTGTGAGTGTTTTCTTTTTCTTATTATTTACCTGATCCGTTGAGTGCGTCGGTAGATGTTCACTTGTTTGATTTGAGTCTTGCAATGCTTCAATACAGTTTTGGTGGGATGTTTCATTAAAGGTGTCTTTACTGATTTTGCCATGTGATGTGGTTTCCTGTAGTTTATCTGGAGAGGGCGTCTGAACGTTTTTGCTTTGTTTTGAAGGAATCACTGCACTTTTTCTGTGGTCTGTAATGGGGCAAGGGACTACAGGAGCAGCTAAAATATTCTGTTCCTCTTCAGCTACTGATTTTGTCCATTGTGGCTTTGGCGGTAACGCTGGCTTCTGCTCATGCGGTTTCTCACTTGTCTTTTGAGGGAGTGCAGGTGGAGTTACACACACAGAGCTGGATGATCTAGAGTTTCCATTTGCTACGGGGTTGGGTGTTGAATTCTGTGTTGTAATGGATGGTTGTCCTTCACAGGTTACTGAAATTGAAGGAGACAATTTTGTGTCAGATGGAGGCATAGACACCACAACACACTGCTGGTGAACAGTCTTGCTCCTTCCTGAACAAGCCTTGCCTGAATTCCTGTATATCATTGCAGCTTTATAGTCTCCTTTGGATACATTTACACTAGACTTCTCAAGAGATTGCAGAGCCAATTGGACATTACCTCTTACAATATCTTCTTTATCAAGGAGCTTCTGCTCTGTTGCTGCACTCTGCAGAGACCTAATAGCTGCCCTCACATCTCCTCTGACTTCGTCTGTCTCATCTTCTGTTGTCTGACCATTATACTCACAGTTTACAAAAGGTGGCAGTGATTCTGGTGCACAATTACTGACTATAACTGCACTTTGTTGACAAGCCTCAAATGAAACATGCCTTTCCTGATCTTTCTCTGCATCACTGACCTTTGGATAAGTCTTGATTTGCTGGCATCTGGAGGAAGACGAACATGCAGATTGCATCACTGTGGAGGAGCTTTCCTCTTGTGCTGTGACATTCAGGTTGTATATTTTTCCAGGGACAACGACTTCACGCTCCACATGCATGCTTTGCTGCTTTGCCATTTCAAGGGACTTTTTAGCTGCTTTCACATCTCCGGATAAAATAACCTCTTTTTGTGCTTGGCTTCCTTCTATGTCAGGACCTGACAAGTTCATGTCATAGATAGTTCCAGGTTTAATGATCTCCCGGTCCACACACATGCTCTGTTGCTTTGCACGTTCTAATGACTGCATTGTCGCCTTGATGTCCCCGGCCACAATTTCCTCTTTTTCCACCATGACAGGTTGCATCACCGCAAGTTGTTGCTTTGCTGATAAGATATCCCCAGGGATTATTTCTTCCTTTGGAGGGCAGTTTTCAACACCGAGAGAGCACTCTGACGAAAACACTTTTTTGGTGTTCTTTACATCCCCTGGCAAAACATCAGAAATGGTTCGCTCTACCTGCTCTTTTTGCTGACAGAGACTTCTCTTTGCTTCCCTCACATCCCCCTGAACTATTTCAATGTGCTCCTCTGTCAGAAAGCTCTGATCAACGTCATCTTCTGTTCCCTCAGTATGAAGACTTTTCAGATAGTGCAGGTCTCCTTTCTCAATGCAACTTTTGTACAGATTCACATTTCCCTTTTCATTTTCATCCACTCTGCATGACGCTGCAGTCCTCTGACTGTTGGCAGTAGCTAACAGATTTCCAATCGTAGACTTTACATCTCCCTTCTCAATGAAGTGACTCTCGGATTTGGTTTCAGAACTGCAGATGAGTGAATAAACTGACATCTCAGCTTGGCCCCCTGCAGTCTCTTGCATTATGATTCCTTTTTTCAAATTCTGATCTTGGGCAAGCATTTCGTCGATCATGTGGACAATGTTTAGTGTTCTTTGATCCCTCTCGAGGTTGCTAGTTGTGGCTGACTGGTAGACTGGAAGTTCCACTACTGTGGTATTCACTTTACCCTTCTCCACTTCTCGAAGAAGACTAACTTGGGGCTTCAGGGTTGGTTTGAGTAGGAGTTGCGACATGATGTTGCTGATGTTACCTCCAACAACCTCTTCTTTCTGGATTTGCACACCTTCATTGCTTTCAAGCAGATATTTTGCCATGATCACGTTTCTACTTTCATTTGCTTCTATTATGATGCCACTTGAGTGAACAAAAGTCCTTTGGTACAGATAGGACAGGGTGTCAGCGACACTGTTGGCAGTGATTTTGTCCAGCGGAGTGGTCTCGAAGAGCCAGGTAGTGCACTTCACATCAGATTTTGGTATCTCCTCCTCAGCACCTTGCCCTGGGGTATCCTCAGGCTCCTTGATCTTGTCCAGTGGCTGTGATTCAAACAGCCAAGTGCAGCGTTTCACATCTCCTTTCTGGCTGTCTTCTCTGTGTACAGCTTGTACTGGACCTTGCTCCTGAGGTTCCCCTTTCAGACTGTCAATGGTTTGATTCTCAAAGAGCCAGGTGGAGGTCCTGACATCACCCTGCTGGACGTCAGTGACACTAACCATTCGCATGAACTTCTGGCATGACTGTTCAGATTCAAATATCTGTTTATTGAGCTGCACGTTACTGCTTCCCAAGTCTTCAATGACCCTGACAGAGGGCTCCTCTCGGCTGGTAAGGGAGTCCAAAGGCTGTGTCTCAAACTTCCATCTGGCTGATTTGACATCTCCTTTCTTGACATCTTCTTGGGTAACAGCTCGGATCACGTAAACTTCCTTCTCTGCCTTGATGGCGTCAAGGGGTTTTGTCTCAAACATCCACCTTGCTCCTCTTACATCACCACTCATTACCTCCTCTTTTTTCACAGTTGTTACTTCATGAAACTGGCCCTCTTTGTCTCTGATTGCATACAGTGGCAGGGACTCAAACATCATGGTGCTGGACTTTACGTCAACATTGATCACAGGCTGTTCCACAGAGTCTGACATCTGTTCAAGGGGTTGGTCGTGGATTTTGTCCAGTGAGGAGGTTTCAAATACAAACTTTTTGTTCTGTACATCACCACCCTCCGCACCACTGACTCTCTGAATGCTTGAATCCTCATCGTCCTTATTCATCTGGTTCATCGGACAGTTTTCAAACATCCAAGTAAATTTGTGTACAGAACCTTTTTCAAGGTGTTCGTCTTGGTTCTGTTCATCAGACGTAGTCACCATTTCTGACCCTATTTCATCAATGGAGTGGGATTCAAAGAGTTCTTTAACTCGCGAGACATCTCCAGACTGAAAGTTGACTTGGCTGACACATCTCACATTGTGTTCAGTGTTTGCATCCTTTCTTATACTATCCAAGGTTTCTGTTTCAAAAACATGTTTGACTGTTTGAACGCCGACCTCCGATTTGACTGAATCCTTTATGGTGTTGCATAGCTTCAAGTTGTACTCTTCGCCATCTTTGATGCTGTCTAGAGGCTGAGATTCAAAAAGCCATGTAATGGACTTGACATTGATGTTGTCAATGGCTTCTTTATCATTTACTTTTTCTGATTTGTCATACAAAATGTCCATTGGTTGGGTCTCAAATAACCATTTACAGTTCTTGACATCACCTTTACGATGCTCCTCTTCTGCAGAAGCTTCCTTCTCTGTCTGGTTGAACTTTGAATGGATCCCATCTATTGTTTGGGTTTCAAAAAGCCACTTTGCCATATTGACATCGCCCTTCGTATCCTCCTCTCGGGTGATGCCCTTGATTACCTCAACATTTCCTTTTCCCTCTGCAAGCTCGTGTAGAGGCTTGGTCTCAAACATCCACTTATAGTTTTGGACCTTCCCTTTGATGAATTCTTCTCGGCTGACTGTTGTGACTGTATGGAGGTTTCCAGAGCTGTCCTTTATTGCGTATAAAGGAGTTGTGTCAAAAATTGCTTTATCTTTTACATTTCCTGCTGCAACAGCTTCGCCCTCCTCAATTATCTCTTCGTCGGAATGAGCAATTTTGCTGAGAGGAATTGTTTCAAAAAGATTTTTGAATCCCTTAACATCGCCTTTTTCAATCTCTTGTTCCTTGGATGTGATGTTCTTTTGAATACTGCAGCTCTCAAACATTTGTTTTTTGCCTTTTACTTCTCCTTGTTCATCAGCTGAAAGGATAACTTTCTTCAAACTCCCAACCTCATAGCTATCATTCAGTGTCTCCATGGGTTGAGTTTCAAACAGCCACAGAGAAGTCTTGACATCTCCCGCAATAATTTCTTCCTTTTCCACAGGCTTTTCTGCGGAGTCTCCTTTCAGTGCTGCCAAGGGCTGCATCTCAAAGAGCTTCCTCTTGTTCCCGACATCGGCCTCTCCTGCGCTTTCAGCCACCGTTCCTTCAAACTTGTCCATTCCAACGACTTCTTTTATTGTGTCCAATGGCTGAGTTTCAAACATCCATCTCTTCTGGTCAACTCCTCCTCTGTTCCCCTCTTCCAGAGAGATACCCCGAATAATTTTCACCCCATCAGTTCCCTTATTAATCAGGTCCAAAGGCTGGGTTTCAAAGAGCCAACGGGCAGTGCTGATGTTGCTGCTGTTGATCTCCTCCCTGCAGATGGATTTAATCTCATGGATATTGCCACTGTTGTCTTTGATGGCACAGCAAGGTTCTGCCTGGAAGAGTTTCACAGTCTTCTGGACGTCTCCTTTCTGCTCCTGAAGCTCGGATCTCAGTTTGAGGAAGCTATGGTCTTCTATGGAGTTGCAGCGTCCCAAGTCACTCAGTGGTTTAGATTCAAAAAGCAGCCGCGCCCCAGTCACATCTCCTGGCTGGATGGGTTCTTTCAGCACTGCTTCAACCAGTTCCCCTTCCTCTCCTTTTGAGTTATTTAGAGAATCTAAGGGCTGGGACTCAAACAGCCACGTTGATGTTCTCACATCACCTCTGACAGAAGTCTGTCTTTTTGCAGACATTTGTTGGGTGGTGTCAATGTGCTCAAACATGGAGGAGGTGCCTCTGACGTTTCCACCTTTAAACTCCTCATCATCCAGCAGCTTCTTGGTTGCATGAGGATCCCCAATGTTGTCCAGAGTCCAGTTCTCAAAGATCCACCTCATGGACTGCACTTCGCACTGATAAGCTGCGTCTGCCGCCTGAGTGTTTTCCGGCTGCACCGCCTTCATTATCTCATCATCCACTGCGTCATCGAGACTTGCCCTGAGGTCTGGGTGGATGTGTTTAAAGAGCCTCTTCAGCTCACTCTTCTGCCGTTGCTGGTAGAACGTGGAGAAGGTTTCTTTGGGTGGAGGCAGAGGGAGGTTACTTAATGCTGAAGGCCCTTCATAGTCAAGGAGTCTAGCTGGTATGGGAGGAGGTGGGGGGGGGGGCAGGTTGTCTTCATCATGAGATGATTGTGAAACTGTGACTTTCCTGGCTGCTTCAGCCATCTTTAAATGAAAGACAGATGGGAGTAAAATTGTCAGGTTTCAGTACTAAAAAAGAGTATTAGTTAAAGTGCGTGCAATTATTAGAATGACGTGCATTTTAGCAAGTAAAGCCATACTTTACCTTTGTCTATGCTCGCTTGATGTTTTTCACTGCAAACCATCCTCTGTCACACCAGGGTTAACAAAACACTTCATAGCTGTTAGTAAGCAGACATCACACAGACTCCTAGTCTTTACTGTAAGTGCACTAAGTTACATTAACTCTGAATGTCTGTCTTTGGAAATATAAATATGCATTAGACCAGCATTTATTTATATTTTGGCCACTAAATCTTCCGTTATGTTCACCAGCTGGTTGCTAATGTTGTCAGTTTGGTGCTGGGCAGGTATTTTTTATATATATATATATATATATTTATATGTATATTTGTTTCTGGAATCAGCTGCCTCCTGCTGCCGAATACAACACTGATGAGAGGAATGCGACTGCACCAAAATAGTAAAGTTGAGTCCACAAAACCAAAACAAGGAGCTGAAAGGTGCAGCAACGCTCCATAGATCTGAACTTGGGTGATAGCTATCTGTGGGTTCGTCCCCATGATTAGCAACTTTATTTTTAATATGAAACATTAATTATAGCAGCTTTAAGAGTGTTCATATTTTGTGAATTTAAAAACATTCGATGTAAGCACGCTCAGTACTTAAACGTAATAGTTGTTTTATTTTAAATCCAGTGTCAAAACAATAGAAAATATGTCCAAATATGGTACTTAAAGACTTAGTTTCTCAATATATGATGAAAAATCTGACAGAAGAAAGAGTGTAACACAGTCATTCATTTAGATTTAATGTTCTCACATATTGGTGGAACCATTGAGATTTTGAGATTCTGGTTTTAAGAGAAATCTAAAAAAAACATTTACAGTATATACTAACGGTGTTCTGCTTTAGCCCGTTAACAAAAGTGAGTCCAAGCTGAAATATATTACGAGACTTGGTCTGTTGACTTGGAAAAGAAGATGCTACTCAACATGAAACAGTTAAGTTGTTCTGAAGGTATTTTATCTCACTGTAAACGCCATTATATGAACTATTGTGTGTCTTCTTGAGTTCTTGAATGCAGATTACAGGTTAACTGCATGTTGGTCATATACAAGCAAAATCAGAGTCAGTTACACAGCACACGTACGAACAGCACGCACACACTGATGCGGAGAAGTGAACGATACAGTACCTTGTTTTTACCTCTCGTTCCCGGAGTACTGACAACTTCCTGTTGGACGAGCAGAAAAAATAAAGTTTGATTTCGATCAGTTTGGATCGTGAGCAAGTTGCATTATTTGTCTGTAAAAGCTGTCGCTGCGCTTCACATGTGCTGTCATTGAGGCAGAGCATTGTGGTCATTCCCTATTGAAGCCCTTGACCTCCATGGTGGCGAGGAATGAGCGGCATTTCAGGAACTCACTGGCTGTGCTGAGCCTCCTGCGGAGTCGATGGCTGCTGCTCTCGACAGATAGAGAGCCGATCTGTCTCTCACCGAGGAGGAAGTAGATATCCTGTCTCTGCTTTGTCTCGTGGGCGCGCCCCCCTTAGTCAGTGATGGACTATATTTATCATCTGCAACAGAAAGAAAACTAAAATAAATCCAATATGTATAAAACCTTGGAAGAGTAAAAACATTTGCTCAATGAGACAACAACTGAAGTAAAATAAGCTTTGGATATTAACTCTTTTGCTAGTTTAGATGTGTTGACACGTGGGACCAGAATAAGTGTGGAGTGTGTGGAGTGTGTGGAGTGTGTGGAGTGCCAGCAACCAGTCTAATGATAACATTGTGTGTGTATATTTATAGTGATGTAGGAATCTTTCTTATCTGTTAACTTGTGGAGAATATTCCACCTGCAACATGGTCTATAACGGGTCCCCAACCCCCGGGCCGCGGACCAGTACCGGGCCGCGGATCATTTGGCACCGGGCCGCACAGAAAGAATAAAATGTTGTGGTTTTTTTTTGTATTTATTCAAAAAAAATGTATGTATTTTATTATATATATTACAATGTATAAATAATATAAATAAAGTGCATAATATAAAATGGAATAATTACATTTAAATTATATATGTGATGATTAAATGATATGTTTTGCACTTTATTGTGTGTTTTGCTATGCCTGCCCCCCCCCGTGGTGCAGAAAGGCCGCTGCTCTCCGGTACGTGGCATCCTGACAGTGATTCTCAGTAGCTTGGGAGACTTTTTATCCATCATCCATTGTGCTCAAGACAAACGTTGTGACAAACGAGCGAGTTTCCGAAAGCTTTGATCCCAGTAGGTGCTGACGTGACAGCCTGCTGCCCGGGACCGTCACCGCACTGCGTGCCATGGACGGATCGTGACGCCCAAGAAAAAATAAAAAAAACCCAGCAACTGCTCACTCAGCTGGAGTGACACAGATTGTTTGCACATTGTTTGTGTGAGCTCTCATCAAACCATCAACACCTGACCACAGGAATGCGCCTGCCTGACCCCACGCAAAACATGGAAATGAAACTCTGTGCGTTGGTTCACCTGCTTGTTTTACTCTGCACGAATACACATCACAAAGGTCCTCTAGACTAAAGAATATGGTAGATGTGTTCAATTCAATAACAACAGCACTGCAGACAATATGAGCAGAGGTCAGCCCAGAGTGCTGCACGGGCCACCCGGCTGTAACTAATGGCCAGATTTGAACACACCTCCCCCTTTTCACACACTAAGCCCTCGCGGGACAAAAGGATGGACCAGCAAGCTGGCGCCTCTCACGAGTCCGGACTTAAACTATTTTCATAGATGGGTGAGCAGACAGAATGAGAGCCGTGCTGTCGAAGTCCTCGCCCAGGTCAACTCAACTTATCATCACTCCCGCTGGTGTCAATAACTGGTGAAATATTGATTTGTGAACTCCACCTGTGCACCAAATCACAGAGTGACTGAAAGCTGCTCTGACGTCTGACAGCTTCCTCGGTGATTCCCACACTGACGTCTCTTTGATCTGGACTCATTCTCCAGGAATGAAGAGGAGCTATTAGCGGCGCAGTAATGTGGGGGCGTTTTGGGCCACTGGCAGCTGTACAAATGGTGGTGAAATGCAGTTGCTATTTGTTCTTCACGACCACCACCTTCACCAGCGTCAGCTGTCGCTGATCGTAGCCACATTCACAGACTGTAATGAGAACCAGCGTGCCAAAAGGCTGCTCGTACAGCGGGGCCCCAAGCAGCTCATCACACCAGCCCATCCAACTTATAGGGATTTTACTTATTGCTTTCATGGCAGATATGCTGCTTCTCATTTCCCAGCTCATCGTGACTCTTTTGATGATATAAGAAAGGAAAGCTTACGGCTGATTTGTCCTGTTGCCTGACCTTCCATTCCAGACATTTCTAAGGATGAAGGGCTGGAAATATTTAGCCACTTAAGACTGAAGGAAGATGCCAGCAATGTAGACAACACTTCAATGTGTGACCTTGTTTAGCTCGGATAAAAGCTCATAAAGAAATAGCCAAACATGCAAGCAAAATGGAAAGCATTCAGATGATCCAAGTGTTTTGTTTATATCAAATGTACATTTCGTAATTAATTCTAAACTTTTACCCTTTTAATTAATCTTGGACAAGTATTTTGTTTCTCAGTGACTTATCATCAACACACACCATTAAACTCCAGCTTAATAATTGTAATATTGTCATACTGAAATAAACGCCACGTTCATTCACTTCTCACAACATCAATAACAACAGACAGAATAAAGACACAGAATAGATTTAAGTAGCATTACTTCTTACACTATATGTCTACATTGGCTGCACATTCACCTCTGTTTCCTCCATTTCAACCCAAGTTAATACTCACTAAAATACCCTCCAGTGTTGTGTCCCGCTGTGTCTTCAGGCCCCTGTGAGGTGTGATACAGCCTCTGCTCTCTCTTCTCGCTTCACTGTGACTGAACACTTTCTCGTCCTGTGGCCTCGGTGACAGCTGATTTTTATCAGAGACCGCTGCCCCAGTGGAAGACTATTTTGGGAGGGTGTGCTGGCGGCTGCTGCTACTGAGTCAATCGCCTCTGTTAGTCACCGAGGGACCGGGGCACCCCTCCACCTCCCATTCCCATAGCTACATCGTCACCCCCTATAACGGGCACGGGGCGGGACCTGCAGTATGTGTGTCACAGGGTGTTTGGGGAGCAAATACAAAAAAAAAAACACTCACAAACACAAACACATCCTATTTTGGTGAAGTGGTACACTGATAAGACAGCTGAGGACACTTCTGCACATTAATACTGTCACATATATTCTACTAGATGATGCGAGTGAAGTCCTTGTGCCTCACTCGGGACATTTTTAGTTTTCCAATTTTTTTTTTTCAGGGTGTTTTGTTTTTTTTTTTTCATTTTGGAAGTTGAACCTCAGTTCCTATATTTAAGTTTATAATAAACCGTGTAGCCAAAATACAGGTGGTCAGACCTTGGAGGACAAAAATATCCCCATTAAAACCCATTGAAACCCATTAAAACCCATTAAAACCTATTAAAACCCATTGAAACCCATTAAAACCCATTAAAACTCATTGAAACCCATTAAAACCCATTAAAACCCATTGAAACCCATTGAAACCCATTAAAACCCATTAAAACCCATTAAAACTCATTGAAACCCATTAAAACCCATTAAAACCACAACCATTACAGCATAAAATCATGCATTATATTATATCTTACCTACTTACCTTACCATCCACTTAATTAAGTGTTCACGTGTGCTTTTATTGTGTCCTTTTTTACCTTTCTGCTGTAACCATGTAATTGTCCCCGCTGTGGGACTAATAAAGGATTTATGATTCTGATTCTGATTCTGATATCAGGCTTTCGATCTCGAGCCCTGTTCACCAGATTGAGTGAAAACACAACAGTGCCATATGTAAACAAGCATTTAAAGGGTTAAAATTCAGAAAATTAATGAATATTTGGTAATTATGATCAGGACTAATAACAGAATATATCTTTTATTTTTTTATGGCAGTTCTTTGACGCTGACATTTTTTGTCCTTAAAAGTGAGGCGCAAGGGTTCAAATGTGTTGAGAAAAACACACTGTGATTTCAGTAATCCTCACAAGAAACACATTTCTTG
>CALSBV010009821.1:33289-47162 GCA_943590825.1 Bovichtus diacanthus | reverse complement strand
ATTCAGGACTTGAGATGTGAGACTTGAGACTTGATTCAGGACTTCAGAGCCAAGACTTGAGACTTGAGACGTGAGACTTTATTCAGGACTTGAGACTTGAGACTTGAGACGTGAGACTTGAGACTTGATTCAGGACTTGAGACTTGAGACTTGATTCAGGAATTGAGATGTGAGACTTGAGACTTGATTCAGGACTTGAGATGTGAGACTTGAGATTTGATTCAGGACTTGAGACGTGAGACTTGAGACTTGATTCAGGACTTGAGACTTGAGACTTGAGACGTGAGACTTGAGACTTGAGACTTGATTAAGGACTTGAGACGTGAGACTTGATTCAGGACTTGAGACGTGAGACTTGAGACGTGAGACTTGAGACTTGAGACTTGAGACTTGATTAAGGACTTGAGACGTGAGACTTGAGACTTGATTCAGGACTTGAGACGTGAGACTTGAGACGTGACACTTGAGACTTCAGACGTGAGACTTGATTCAGGACGTGAGACTTGAGACTTGAGACGTGAGACGTGAGACTTGAGACTTGAGACTTGCGACTTGCGACGCCTTGGTCCCATCTCAGATGATCAACGTCGAGGCTGCAGATCCATGTGGTTACACTCTGGATGTACTCGTGTTATTCTCTTCTCACAGACTCTCCCTCACGCCGCTCCTCTGGGCTTCCACTCGTTCAGTCCTCTCCTCCGTCCGCTGGACCGCCGTCCTCTCCTCCTCTTTGTCCTCCCCCATCTCTCCTCTGCCCTTCCTCACTCTTCCTCCTCCCTCTCCACCTTCCCTTTCACATCCAGCGGTGGAGACCCTGAAGGGGTCTGCTCTGCATTGCTGGGAGTCCACGGCTCTTTTCTTCCACCTTTCTTTATTCCCCTGCTCGTTCTACGCCTAATGTGCTCAGATGTCCACCTTCTTTTTCCGTAGATGGATTAGAGTGCAAAATCAAATCTCGCCGGCGTCGGCACCGAGTGTTCCCGGCCCTCCGCTGAACATCCTGTGCGTGACTAAAAAAAGAAACTCCCACTCAAAAGACCGACTCTCTCTCTCTGATGCTCTGAGTCCACTTTAATGTTCTAGTTAAAGACGACAGGGCGGACGTGTTGCTTCTTTACTGAGTCAGGAAGAAGGAACTTTCAGCCTTGTTTTGGTCTCCAACTACTGAGGAACATATTTGCTTCTTAAACTCAAACGCTCGACTATCTTCACCAAATAGGTGCCAACATGTGCCGTTTGGTGCCGGCAGGTAGAATCCGGTGGAGTTATCAGAACCTTTCACTGAAAACACCGACCTGTATATTCAAATGACGGCGAGAGCAGTGAGAGTGAAACAAAATAGTGAAGTTGCAAAGTGTTAAACCAAAACAATGAGCTGAAAGATTGTAAAACGCACAGCAGAGCTGAGGGGAACTGTAATCAGTGATATTCTCTGTTGGTTTTGTCGCCTTTCAGCTCACACATAGAATTATAAATGTACTTTACTGTCTGAAACATCCGAACTTTACTTTACTTTGGTGAACTGAAACTCCAGACTCGCGTCAAATCATCCACAATTACATCAAGCTCCGTCTCTGGATCCAAGAAGGTCATCTGCATCTAAAAATCATTTAAAATTGACGTTTTTCTGTGTGTTTTTATGCCTCTTCAGCTGCTTTCTTGTCGATACAGGAGATCCCCACAGACTGACCGGCGAACATTGTCGCACTCATGCTACATTGAAAAGTAAAAGGCAGGTTCATGGCGCCGTGCGCTCGAGACTAACACCTTCCTCTTTCCTCCTTTTTATTTGGACTATTGCTTTTTTAACATAACGCAGGGAATAAAGAGGTCATTCCCAAATGAAAATAGTTTCCTGATATTAGTCGGACTCATGTTTCTTCATTTCTCTCCCTTCCCTCCCGCCCCCTCCTCCTCTCTGTCCAGGATGAAAATGCGGCGGCACCGGGTGTTCTTGCTGTGCACAGTGGGCCTGTGCGTCATCTCCTTCCTCCACTACTACAAGGCCCTCCACTACGTCTCCCTGCTGCGCGAGCTCTCCGCCCCGTACCCCAACATCAAGTCCTTCATCATGGTCACCGGCTTCTTCTGGAGGGAGAAGGGCGTGGGCACCACCCCTCTCAGCCCCGCCTCCCCTGAAGAGGCACCTCCCCTACCTGTGCTCCACCAATCGGACACCAAAGCTAGAGCCGTGGCGGGCGCTGTGGGAGCGGGAGGAGGAGGGATGGGTCTGGGGGTTGGAGGGGCTGGGATCATTGGCAGCGCAGGGCTGGAGATAAGGGTGAGGGAGGAGCCGGCTCCCCCTCACCCTTGGGAGAAACCAGAAGAGAACCAGCAGGGAGACTCTCCGAATGAGGTGAGTCAAAAGGTACTTTATTATATATAGATCTTACTGTTAATAGTAACAATACTACAAAGCACTGCCCCTGAAGTACACACTGGATGTTAGTATTGGGTTCCACCCGAGCACCGTCAGGCCAACTGTCCATTGGCGGTGCAGTGGAGCATCGTAAAACACACTTTAGTCCATCTTGACAGGAACTAATTTTAACTCTATGTTCCAAAAAAATCACCAAAATGATGGTCGAAATGATCTTTAATTCACCAAGTTAGATGTGGAAATACTCTACACAGAAAATCTCCCCAAAACAACCAACCGGCTAATCCCCGATATATTCATCCACTACGAACTCCTATTATCATCCTATAATTAGGTTTCAAGATGTTACCACCTCCCTCCTTCATCATGTGTGGAGCCAATAGAAGTCGCCTTAATCCCTTTTTCTATTCTTTCTTTCTTTCCAGGAGAGACCTGAAGACCACTTGAAGCCGCGAAACCCCAGCCACCCAGCCCAACCTGCCGGGCCTGACCTCCCAGTGGTCCCACTGGTGGGGAAAGAGCACCGGGACTTGTTGCTTAAGAATCATTTGCCTGATCCCTTAGAATCCATGGGAGACCTCCACACCCGCACTCACCAGCTTCAAGACGACAAAACAGCTTACTTTGTCCGAACCAAAGCTGGAGCCCTTTGTTTCAGGCAGGGGACGGAAGTGGCTACCCAAAAGGAGTACTCTGGGAAATCAGGGGGGTCTGTGGCTCATGGAGCAGGGGACGGTGCTCGAGCTGCAGGGCAAAGGAAACCTTTGGAGGTCCAGCAGCAGCCCTCCATAGCTCCGAAATCCAAGACCAGGACCAGGGGCAACGGGAAGCGGCTGGTAAAGTGTGTATGTCGGCCGGGGTGGCACGGACCTTACTGTGGGGTTCCCACCATGGTGTACCACTCCAATCTGCCCACCAAGGAGCGTCTGACGCCCAGAGAGACGCCGCGGAGGGTGATCAACGCCATCAACGTCAACCACGAGTTTGACCTGCTGCATGTACGCTTTCATGAGCTTGCACAGGCAGTCGATCTTTTCCTCATTTGTGAATCCAACTTTACTGCCTATGGAGAGAACCGGCCTCTGAGGTAAGACGTCTGCCTGTCTGTCTGCCTGTCTGTCTGTCTTGACCTGACAAAACGCATGTAGGGAAAATCTAACAAACAAGGGCATGGAGGGGCGAGTGTTGGAGGAAAGGGGGAATGTTCCCTGAGCAAGGAGGGAAAATATGATTCAGTGGAAGGATGTTAAGGTCTTCAAAACCAGTGTGGCGATCCAGAAAAGCGGTTAATGGGATGTCTGCCTGTCTGTCTGTCTGCCTGCCTGTCTGTCTGTCTGTCTGTCTGTCTGCATGCGCAATAGTCTCAGCGCAGGACGTGTAATGTCAAGTAAGGCAAATTAAGTCAAACACATTATGCTACAACTATGTTGCTGCTTGATACAAAAGGACAACCTTATAAATGACCAATATAAACATCATTTTAAGGGTTTTTGGTTACACACAGTTTGCTGCTGGTGAGTGACCTGCACAGCCAACCACCAATCGCAAACATCGATCAGTTCATCAAACCACTAAAGCAGGCCACGATAGTCGTCGACCACATCATTTAAATGAGCGATGCACAGGAGAAAAACGCCCAAAAAGGAAGATTTGGTTCCAAAAACTGGAAATCTGGAAATATTTCGGCACTTTGCCATCATCTGGTGAAATTCCTGCATTTTTTAATAAAGCAGCCAGCCCTACTTAATATAGTTAAATGACTTTATTTGAGGTCACTGGAAAAGCCCCTTTCATGCTCTACTTTCATATTCATCAGTGAAAGAATTCAAAAAATGCACAAAATCCCAAGTTTTTGCCAAGTTGTGACACTGCCGGTGCATTGAGCAGTAGCTGTTTACAGCTTACAGTTTTTGTTTACAGCCAACCTTCACGCTACTTGAGTAGCAGTGTACTGAATAACAATTACAGTGAAGATCCTTTGGCAACAACATGAAATCCTTTGGGAGCAATTTTACAGCAGATTATGACAAGAGCGACATGATTGACTCTGCGTGCAGCCTTGGAGAGAGAGATTGGTGTGTTCAATCATAGGATGTGACACTGCATGAAAGTGGTTGCATTCAGTGAACAATCTCTTTGGCTGTGCATATCAACAGGTTAATTGAGTTGTTCTTCCAGTCAGTTTGCTGTGTGGACGCTGGGTTTTCTGTTCCCGAAAGGCATCGTTTGTAAGACAAGACCCTTAGTTTCCCGTCGTTCTCGGTCTGCGCTTCAGGTCTTCGCCAATACTAATGAATTCTACACAATTTCGGATGTATATCTTTTTATCTTCCTTACTGTTCTATGCAGCTTTGGTTTCCGTTCTGTGCTTCAGTGTTAAAAAATCAATAAGCAGGCTTTGAAACCTGCCTGAGTCATGTAATCCATAATAGTGAACGTCAATATTGTCCTTGCATGGGAATACAGCTCAAAGGTAGCCTGTGTAGATCTTTTGTAAAGGGACACAGT
Organism: Bovichtus diacanthus; assembly: GCA_943590825.1. Taxonomy (NCBI): domain Eukaryota; kingdom Metazoa; phylum Chordata; class Actinopteri; order Perciformes; family Bovichtidae; genus Bovichtus; species Bovichtus diacanthus. The sequence continues at coordinate 42,274 of CALSBV010009821.1, read as the reverse complement.
GAGGTTTACAGTGTTTAGTAGGTAGGTCTGTCCTCGACTGAATACATTGTTAGTCGACTGACACTCACACGATCTAATCGGCAGATCTGTAAAACTGAGTTTCTCCACAAAGAAATCATGCAAAAACATTACTTGTTGTGTTTACCGGAGATGTTTTTTGGAAATATGTCATTTAAAGGTTAAGAAAAGACTAATTGCCGAAAGAAATCTTAGTCAACTAAGACCACAGCGACCAATTACTCGACTCCGAGGGGGGGGGGTAGCTCTAACTGTATGGATTCTTGAAGTCAAATAATCTGTCAAATCTTAAAGTACATTGATGGATTACACTCCAGCAACTCAAACAAGTAGTAAATACCATATGGAAAAGAATGGAAACCTGTAAAATACATCCAGAGATCTACTCACAACATTGTAAAATAGTTATTGGTGATGTATGTTCCTATAACACAACACAGACATCCATGACACTGTAAACTGCATCAAGATAATTCACTAAATGCCATTTGTAATGTCCGTAAACTCCCCAGTTTCCTGCGGCTCCTCCTCAACGGTACGTACGACTACATACGTCACAAGATCCTGTACGTGTTCCTCGATCACTTCCCAGACGGCGGTCGGCAGGACGGCTGGATCGCTGATGACTACCTGCGCACCTACCTGACACGCAACGGCTTGTCAAGGGTGGCGGGAATAAGATCGGACGACGTCTTCGTCATCAACGACGCAGATGAAATCCCAGCACACGAAGGCCTCCTGTTCCTCAAGCTGTTTGATGGCTGGACAGAGCCTTTCGCCATCCATATGCGCAAGGTAGCCATGAAATTGGTCTCGTTGTTACTTATGCAGTTTTCTTTTCTGAAATTGATAAATGAAGCATATTTCTGTTTTATAATTCTGCTTTCTTCTCTTCCCACCTCCAGTCACTGTATGGTTTTTTCTGGAAGCAGTTTGGCTCCCTCGAGGTGGTGTCGGGCTGTACGGTGGGGATGCTCCGCGACGTTTACGACGGTGACGGTATCAAGCTCCGCCGTCGCGAATACTACACCATGCCGGGTTTCCGCAAGTACGAGAACGACACGGGCCACATCCTGGTACAGTGGTCCGTGGGCAGCCCCTTCCACTTCGCCGGGTGGCACTGCTCCTGGTGCTTCTCGCCCGAGGGGATCTACTTCAAGTTGGTATCGGCTCAGAACGGAGACTTCCCGCGGTGGGGGGACTACGAGGACAAACGTGACCTCAACTACATCCGCGATCTTATCCGGACGGGGGGCTGGTTCGATGGCTCCCTTCAGGAATACCCCCCTGTGGATGCCAAAGAGCACATGTACGCCCCCAAGTACATGCTGGAGCACTATGACAGGTACCGCTACCTCCTGGAGAACCCTTACAGCAAAGTGTCCGGACTGAGTGAGGGCTAGTTCGGCTGGTAAAAGACACGTGAAATAACTAGTAGGACCCGAGTGAGGCCTCAGCGAGACGGTACTGATGAACTACATCTCTCATTGGAGCGAGACTACATGTATCTCCATCAGGCAGCACTGATGTTGCAGGAACTTAAAATCTCTTAAAAATCATTATTTTGGGGTCTAAAAAGGGAACACTGAATCACATCCTCCATGGATTTACAGGGAGATCGTTGAGCGGATACAACCACTGGATAAACTAAATCATAGATTTCCTCATTCCTCCCTTTTTGGGGGTGGAGGCAACCTATCTCTCTTTTTGTCACCCCGCCCCTGTCCTCTCTTTCTTCATCCGAGCCGATTGGACGCGCCCGCTGTCTGAGAGAAAGGGTCCGCTTTGAAGTAAAGGGAGGGATATTTCACTGCGGCGTGAAGCCTGTGGAGACACGAATCTTGGATGTGAAGAATTGTTTTGTTTTTTTTTCTGTCTGTGTTTACTAAAGTTTACGGACCGGCTGGTGTTCCCTCCTCACTCTCCCACTTCAGATGTCTTCCTGTCATATTTGGTGACCTCCTTCCAGAAACAGGCACACGTTCAGATATTACGCTATCCTCGGATCTCAGTCGAAAAAAAAGTCTAAATCCCATTAAACCCCGCTGGAGTACCCACTGCCAAATGAAAAGGAATGACTCTATGGAGAGGTCGCGGCGCATTCATGTAATCACCCTCATCCACATGCACCTGAGACCCGTCTGTGTGTGTGTGTGTGTGTCATACTGAGTGGTTTTGGGCCGTGCAGGAGGGACACGATCAGTGAGAGGAAACAGAAAGCGAGAAAGAATCATCGGGGCGGCGGTGTGGGGGGGCGGGGGGGGACAACGAGATGGGAAAACGGCAAGCGAGACAGAAGGCGAGAAAGAAAGGAGAGTAATGAGGGAGGAAGAGAGCGGTGATGAAAGGGAAAGAAAAGGAGGCTCTCAGCGTTCCCGCTTCCCACAGTGTCTGCTGACGCACGAGTGTATCAGGGATGTGTGTGTGCTGCATGTGTGTGTGCTGCATGTGTGTGTGTGTGTCGCTCACAGCTTACAGACAGCCCTGAATAAATCATGCCCCGTCGACGGCGTCGCAGGCGGGTGAAACTCGCCGTTATTGTTTGTCCGACGAGAACAATCGAGGCGCGCTGGGGAAAGATCGCCCTTCAGGTTCGTCTCGCCGTTTATCCAGCAGCTGAGATGACTTTGTTTCCTTGGAAACTGAAGTACAGTGTGTGAGGAGGGAGACGGGACGGGTGCTGCAGAGATGAGTGGGCGGGTTCACATCAGCGTTCAAACCAGGTCAACGGCGGCCGTGCGTCCCCCGAGTTAAATATTCCTCCGTCTCCTCAGCTGTCACTCACTGGCCTCTCACTTTCTCTTGTTATGCCACTAAGTGTCCTTCAGTTGGTTTCCTCTTAATCCTCATTAACGAGGCATATTCTCGCTCTGAAATTCAGTTATTGTTCTTCCTCTACATATATGTCTCTCTATGTCACAAATGTTGAAATCTTCAACTCTTCCTCTAACTTTCCACCCACACACACACACACACACACACACACACACACACACACACACACACACACACTGCCTCTCACTTCATGTTGGGTGTGTATCCATTTCCTCTTAATCCTCACAAGAATGTCTCATTTCAATAATAAGGATATATTTATCTTCTCTACGCCTCATTTCTCTCCCCCTGTCTCGACGGGACAGGGGTGTTACCATGGCGACGCGTTCCCCGTGCCCACCGATCATCTGAACATTTGCCTCCTGCTTTCTCAACGCCGTACATGGCTGTCGATGTGGCTGGATGCCTGAACCCCCACCTCACGTTGTTTGGCAGAAGTTTGTGATGTGGATGATACTTTTCTCGGTGCGTCTCTCGTGTGGGCTGAGTGCCGGGGGAGCGGGGGGGTGGGGGTGGGGGAGGGGGGGTTACATTGTTGTCAAGGGCGAGGGAAAGCTAAACATGCAGCAGACAGACAAGTCAAAAGCACGACAGGCATTGATGTTTCTTTTAATTGCAGACTGACTGCATCCACCATCTGCTTGGTCGACGCCTGTCTGGGCTTCCTCATTGTTTACCTCGGCTTCCAGCGAGAAGCTGTTTCAAAGTGAACTGAGCCTCGTGAGAAGTGTTGGGGCGAGGACAGGACTGAGAATATTTAAAAACCTGAATGCAAAAGTGTGAGGCTTTAATTTCACAAACCCTGAAAGGCAACATTGAGCAGAAAGAAGCTCCTTCCTGCTGGAAGCGTCCTCCTCACTCCTCCTTTAGCGCCGTCAGCCGAACTGTGCCATCAGCGCTTCAGTCACGAACAAAGCTGAGACTTAGCAGAAACTAGTGTGAGCGTATCTGTGTTTCGTCCCCACGCCGGCTCCTCGCTGAGCTCGGCGGGGGAAGCAGATTAGCCAACAGGCGGCTGACAGTTGTGTTGGTTCTGTGCTGCGGCGGCGACGGCAGCGCGGTCTGCGGCGGCAGCTGTTTGGGGTTAGTGTTGTTGGTGTTGAGAGCCAAACCCCAGAGAGGCTGCAGAGACACGAGCACGTGACGGAGGAGACGACGACCAGGACGGGTGGAGGTGGCGCTTTGGTTTGATTTCCTGAGGTTATGGTAAGAAGGTTATGCTTATGGTAAACATGTGCTGCTTGTGAAGCGTTTGGAGATTAAATCTCGCTTTCTTTTGGCCGTTTTTTGTGTCCACGCTATGGAACTGAAAACCAAATAATTGAATCTGTTGTTCAAACTTTCTCTGGTGTTTGTGTCAGAGTGCACTCAGACTCTCCGCCTGTGTGAAGGCATGTTTAACATCACGTGTGTGTGTGAGTGACTTAGATAAGGGTGTCTGGCCCGCTGAGGGACGGTGACATCACCCGGCCTGTTGCCACGCTATCGTCATGGTAACTATCCCCTAGATGCATTTCTGAGATCCCGAACAGGCTGAGGTCATCAACCCGAGACGGCCGGCCAATGGGGTGAGAGGTGAGGGAGAGCAGAGCGCTCTCAGTGAATGTCAGAGCGCACGTAGGGGAGCCAGCATTACCCAGAACGCACCTGTGCGTTTGTCATCGATTCGACTGAGTCGTCACAGCACGCAGACAAAAGAGCAGAACACTAGAAAACAGATATCTAAACTCAGGATTAAAACATGAACGGGGAAATGTTTTCCAGAGAATAAAGAGTCCTGAGGCGTGATGAACGGAGACTTTGGGAATAATCCCAGAGACTCGTCTTATTGGATGAAGCGCGTTGATGGCGCGGGGAGAGGAGGGACGAGGCCTGAGCGCTTCACTTTGATTAGGGAAGGTCACTGGACTCGTGATGGAGTCAAAGTGTTGAAAAGGGAAATCCTGCGTCTTGCTCAAGGACACTTCAGCAGATGTTGTAGCACCGGAACAAACGTCTCCGTTATGGGAAACTTCTGACACACGATCAGTCAATAAATCAATAAAGAACACATGTGAGAGGAAATAGCTGCAGACCATAAACGCAACACGGCGCCGTCTTTATTTCCCGTCCAGTTATTGATATTAGCGACGTGGAAAGGTTGGAAGGTTAACGTTTGAGACTGAAGACGTCTAAACTAAACACACATTTACATTTACATTGTTCTGTGTGCAGTTTGTGTCTCAACGCAAAACGTTTCCTCTGCAAAGACTGAGAATTTATTCATCATTTTAGTTTATTTTTGCACATTTATGTACCTAAAGTTTAAAAGGATGCTCCCATAAGGTTAAAAATGATTATTATCAATATTTATATAGCAGAGGTTAAAATATCCTCCGAAAAGACTTCCTATATTTCCCATAATGCAACTGAATTTTTAGTTTTTTGTAGACCTTCCCTGCCTGGTAAATGTTCACGTTTATAACACGGCCTCTTTTATTGATTAATGCAGAAAGCCCACGCTGAGATGACCCGGATGACATCACTATGGCATCATAGGGTCTATTTTCTGAGCCACAGGGAACCTTTTAGTGGGAATAACCACAAATAAGAAACAGATCAGTACCTATAAAAAACTCTGAAGACACAAAATATCATCACAGGAATCTGAAACATGTGTCTGAGATGATCCCTGTTCACCTGCAGTTATTTGCCCTTATTCCTAAAAAAAAAAAAAAAAAAAACAATATTCCTGCCAAGCTGTTTACATGGATAATAAAAATGAATATTCCACAAATATTCCCGTTTACGTGCCGCAGTAAAAATATATATTTTTGGACCGTGCAGCCTCGGCGTTGCCGATATTTGCACACAAACCTGTCGATTTCTCCAAGTCTGTCGTAATGTTTAACGGCGTGTTTCTGCTTCATGCATCAGGTCGGTTTGAGACAGAGCTGCAGCGTCACCGTCAGTCAGACCCCGACTCACACACGCGTCCACAGAAAGCTCCTAAAACCTGGATAACATCTGCACGTCGCGACGTTCCATCATATTGTCATGTTCAGAATAAGACTGTGCATGTGAACGTGGTCATCGGGCTTCAAAACTGCAGTTATTAGTGCGACGCTCTTCCAGCGCACGCACTAACCATCACCACGTGTGTAGCGCTGAGCATGTGTGTGTATCCTGCACACATGTGTGTCTCCGGGGCCGTGTTGCCCCTCCACCACCACAATCGCCCCCCCCATCTGTTGTTTTGCTTGCAGAGTGGCTGCCTCTCTAAGGGGCTTACATGCCTTCACGGCTCTGCCCCCCCCACCACCACCACCCACCAGCCCTGTGGCTTCCACCGATTGATCTTTTCCAAGAAACATTAGAAGCAGACCGGAAATGGAGGCGGAGGGTGCGGGGGGGCTTGGAGAGAAGAGGGTCACTTTGAGTTGGGAGTCGTTTCTTTCGCTCTGGTTGTTCCTCCACGCGTCTGGAATGTGTGCAAACCTTTTGAACAATACGGAAACGTGCCAGAGCGTCTCGGTACACTAAAGACCGTTTATAGCGAGCTCCGTCGTCTGGAATCACACGAAACACTTCAGAGCTTCTTGAAGATGTGATTTCTGAAATAGAAAAGCAGGCGTCCCGTCAGGCAACAAAAGGCTGCTGCTGTTGGCGTCTTGGCTGTAAACGCGTTGTTATTCTCCCCGTGTCAGAAAGCATTCCACAAGCTGAGCGACCACATTAACTCCGGCAGCTGCAGCGATGTGTCACCACTGATTGGAAAGTATGTGGCGTTACTAACCACGAGCATCGGCCAAAACAAGTGCACGTCTGCTCTTTCAGGCCTGGGTTTGTTGGCGTTAAGACTCAAACCTACAAATGCTATAATAAAGGCCAGTTCACCCAAAGACACACACACTTCCCTGCAGTGCTGCAGTATCCAGGTTCGGCTTTCACTGGCCACACAAGCGTACAAGCTCCAGTTGCTCTCGGAACTACTTTCTACCAAAGTAATAGCCCCGATGAAAACTGTTGACCTCGTGTTCTATGGATTATCCAGAGAGACTCTTCTGAAGAGAAGCTGCTTACATTTCTTAGGTCCAATAACTCTGTGAGTCTTTAACAGGTGGTGCTCATTACATCCAACAAAGGGTGTGTGCAGATCTTTTGTTGTGAAAACCACAAAAAATGCTGACATTGTGCTCGGGCGGAGGCCAAATCCAACCAGAACTATCTGCGTGTCTGGATACGTGAGCAAATGCAGCAATTTGTGAAAAACAAAAAGCCCCAAAATGTTAAATTCTTCCACTTGGACCTAAAACCTTTCCCTTTGTTCACGCCTCATTTTAACGAGTAAATCAATTGGGCCCAGTTCTGTTCTGTAAAGCAGCCAACTCGTGGAAAAGTACCATGGAAAACAATCTGCCGTCACAACATCGAAGTGAGCTGCGAGTCAGCGGAGAGAAGCGTCGCAGGAAGCAGCTCAGACGCAGCGTTGCATGTGAAACAGTGGAAACATTCGACTCCTGTGAACACGTCACGCTTTGTCTAACGAACGTGAGGAGAGTGTGTGTGTGTGTGTGTGTCAGTCGGGACTCATCCCGCGACAGATTGTTGGCTTCGGGGGGGGGGGGGGGCGTGGGACGAGTCTGGTGCAGGAGTCCTTATGTTGAGACGCCGCGGATGTAAAGGATGAAAGCCAGCGCGGAGACAGATGGACGCAGCGACGCATGGGCGCGCGGAGTGTCGGGCGTGCAGACGGGCCGACCTCTGGCTGAGGATCAAATGCATTCAGACGCTGGAGGGAAGGGAAGTGTTGAACGTGAGGCTACGCTATATGGACAAAAGTATGCGGACACTCCTGTCCACTGGTTTCGCTCTGGGCTCGTTTGAAATATCGAAGATGCTGAAAACTTCAAATCGTCAAAGTATTTCTACGTTAAATATTTGAGACTAAAGAAGCAACAAATAAACATTTTCAGGTAGAATTTATTCAGAATTTTAAGAAATGCTTCCACATTTTAGAAGTTTATGGTCCAGGCCAAGAAATTGTCCCTTTAGAATAAAAAAAAAAACCCAACAAACGAGATACGAGAGCCGAGTTTTTCTAATACGGAAATTCAGAAATACCAGTTAGCAAGTTTCCATCAACTGGTTTGGAGAGAATAAACTTGGCAACCGCGCAGTTTGGTCAGAAGTTGGCGCTATAGGCTGTAATCCACCGGTAAACAAAGCAGAAGAATTGGAGGTTTCAAAACAAGAGCTTCTAGATTGTTCCTGCTGGTAGAGGCCTTGTGGGTTAAATGTTGGAACTTACTCAGTGAAGCTGTTTATATCTCGCTTAGCGCATCGACTCTTTTTCTCAAGCAAGCGCTTCTCTAGTGCGATGCTTCAAAATGCCGTAAAACCTGTGAACAGAAACAGAGCGGATGAGTCAACAGTGACCTGCAGACGCTTCACGCTACAAACATGAGATTAGCATCAATGGCAAACAAAGAGAGTGAATAAGTGCATTTTCCCTTTAACGCTCCTTTGTGGTTTCATCAGATTCTAAATCAGACGGTGCTGAATCCTGATTGGTGCGTTTCCCTTCTCCTGGTTAAAGTAAGTCACTCCCACTTCAACCAGGGGAAGAACTCAGAAAACCAAAAACCTCTCATGTGAAATCACCAAAAACTGCTCTCGTGAGAAGACGTTTGCTAACGTGCGTCTTCAAGGCCGTTCGAGCTGCAGCATGCTGGGACATTTCAGACTCTGTGGCAACAGTTTGGCGAAGGCCTGTTCCTGTTCCAGCACGACGAAGTCAGGAAGAGTCTTTAGTTCGGTGCCGACACCTTCGACGTGAACTCATCACTACTCTTGTGGTTCCTACGTCGCGCGGAAGAGAAGCTGCAGCACAGTGACGCTCACGAGAACCTTCAGGTGTCCCAATACTTTTGTCCATATCGTGCGCGTGCGTGTGTGTGTGTGTGTGTGTGTGGTCTACTTTGTAACATGAGCCTACCTGCAATTCTCAGAAAGTTGCCGTCCTCAGCGGCGTGACCTGAACTCAGACAGAGACAGAGAGAGAGAGAGAGAGAGGGGGGGGTAGAGAAAAGGGACTGGAAGGGCGGTGTGTGTGTGTGTGTGTGTGTGTGTGTGTGTGTGTGTGTGTGTGTG
>CALSBV010009821.1:20063-32456 GCA_943590825.1 Bovichtus diacanthus | reverse complement strand
CATCCGTCCCCACAGAGACACAGACACTCACACACACAGAGACACACACACACACTCACACACACACACACAGAGACACACACACACACAGACATGCATCCGTCCCCACAGAGACACAGACACTCACACACACACACACACACACACACACACACACACACACACACAGTACAGCCTCTGTTTTTTACTGTGGTTGGATTGTGTCCGTGTCCTCTGCTGGTGAAACAGTCGACTACTGTATCGCTCCGTTTGTGCCCTCGCTGTTATGTGATCGCCATGAAGGCTCGCCATTGTGTGACCAGAAAACATTTTTTGTCATCGCTCAGCCGCTCAGAACCGGTTTGGGCCGGAGCCCCGACCCCAAGGACGCAGAAGAGAAACGACCGTTTATTGTTCTGCGTGCGTCGCACAGAAAACTGCTGCTGGTTTGATGTTAACTCTTATATCACTGATATCTTCTGGGCTTTTCTTTTCTCCTCCAAAAACACAAATACTATGTCAAAAAACAAAAAAAAAAAAAGAAGAAGAAGAAGAAAGATGATCTGTTTTAGAAAAAAAAAGCTTTTTATTTGAGTTGCATGCTGAAATGCAGAAAGTACTTCTGCCTGTAAAACTATGAATTGCACCTTATTGGAGGAATGTTTGTTTTTGTTCGTACATACATACATATATATATATATATATGCATATGTATACATACTGTATATATATATATATATATATACAGTATATGTGGGATGTATCTGTGTGTTTCTTTTTATTTTGATATAAGATGTAACTGTTAGCTATGAGCAGTATATTGTTTCTTATTCTTATTGATCCGGTCACAGCTGTTTGTTGTTGTGGGAGAGTTTCATTAAGCAGCAGCAGAATAATTCACAGATGATGAACCAAAAGAACAAAAGAAAAAAAACTTTTAAACTCAAAAATGTTTCGTGCAGAGACGACGAACTTGAATGGACTTGGGTCATAAATTACATTTTATCTAAAAGTGGAAAACTGGGTTATTTCAGTGGGTAAAAAAAAATATAAATAAATACTGACAAGGAAAAAAAACACAAAAACGTGTTTCTCTGCAGACTCTGCAGAAACAGATTTCCCACGTTGGTTCCAGATGAAAATAATATTTAATAAAGACCAGAGTGGCTGGCTAAATTCTGCTGCTTAGTGGAGCCTTACACACACACACACACACACACACACACACACACACACACACACACACACACACACACACCACTAGGAGGCCTCCTGCTTGTCCTCACATATCACACGTCCACTTCCGCCTTCCGTCCATCTTGTCCTTGAAAAAGGACAAATGACTAACTAACAAAACAACACGATGATGCTTAGACACATACACACACACACACACACAGATACACAGATTTGCACACACACGTCAACAATATGGCCGTGGCAGATGACTGGCACGGGCTCGGCGCTGCCACCCGGTCCCACGTCCCCGGGGCAGAGGCCTGTCTGCAGCCAATTAACCAGCAGGGCCGGTTGCCAGGTCCACGTCCATCTAATCCTCTCCATCCTCCCGCCACGTTGCCAGATTTAGCCCTCCACTCTCCACACACACTTTGTGTTACTGAATTAAATAAAGAATGCGGTTTACAACGTGAGAGGGGTAGTTAAAGTGTACATGGTGTGTTTTTGTTGGATGGAATCACACAAATAACACTTTGTGCTTTTTATATTTCACCCAAGTGAGATTGGAGAGATTAGTATATGTTGTGATACATCCAGAATATATATATATATATATATATATATTCTGGTCCATGTTTGTCTACCAATGGACAAAAGCACCAAACGTAGAAGAACGTCCCGACCTGTGCAGCAGAAACCTTCTCATGTAGCCTGCGACTCCACAGACGTTTGTAAAAGCTGTGATGAGCGGACAAAGCAAGGAAATCTTTTCTTCTTCCTCACACGATGGCTACACATGAGCGAACCTTCTTACATGTTGTGACCCCGCCCCCCTCTGCCCCCACGCCCCCCTCTGCCCCCCCGCCCCCTCTGCCCCCACGCACTGATGATGATTGTATATGGTCGCATAGTTTTATTTTTTATATCATTGTCGGGGCTTCGTTTTGTTTTTTGGGGGTCAATAATTATTTTGTGCTTTTATTTTTGAAATGCTTGTGATGGGTCTCTGTAACTGCGGGAGAGTGTGTGTGTGTGTGTGTGTGTGTGTGACAGAGAGAGTGTGTGTACTGTAGCTTTCTGAATGTGTGTGTGTGTGTGTGAGAGACGGAGGAGAAGAGGGTGTGTGTCGTGGCTCGTGTTCATCATTGTGCCAGTGTGTTCAGATGTTCCCTTTGCCTCCACATCCGTTCATCCACGGAGAGAGAAGAGGAGGAGGAGGAGGAGGAGGAGGAGGAGGAAGAGGAGGACGGCCTTTTCCCTCACAAATGAGAGAAGATACTTTTGAAAAAAAGGATATTTTTCTCCTCTGCGGTGTCACAAAGAAGAGTGTACATTTCTAAGTTAATTGAAAATGATGAATAAAAAAAAAACCCAACTCATTTGTTCTCTATATGAATGGCTGTATGTTAACCATGAACAAAAAGTACTGAGTTCTATGACAAAGACATATAATAAATTAATTTTAAAATTGTAACAGTGCTGTCTGTGTGTCCCACGTGTTGAGGCGTGTGTGTGTGTGTGTGTGTGTGTCCTGCAGGGTATTACTGTGATGTGCATCGTGTCACTAGAGGGCAGCACCGCAGCACACATCGTGACGCCGCTCTGCGTTCACTCGTTGCTCTGGATTCATTTTAAACAGCAGACCTGACGTTGAAAACTCCCGATGACACATGAAGTACACACCAAATAAATACAAACTCCAAGTGCACATCCACGCTGTTTTATATATATATATATATATATATATATATGTATGTATGTGTATGTATATATATCTTCTCGTCAGGGGCATCGATAACCTCACGAGCTGCTCTACGCCGACCTCAAGCCCCGGGGCAGGTCATAAATATAAATCTAATACTAAACTACCAGGATACAATACAATGAGCTGTGTAGCACCTCAGGCCCAAACATTAAGTCCACACACTAGATATTAAACTGAAGTTCTTAACACACACACACACACACACACACATCTCTCATCTTGCATCACAAGTACACGCTTAATCTTTACCTATTTCTTACCTGAATCTTAGAGTCGCTGCCACAGAAGCTGCCAAAATCTCCCAGACTTTCAAAAAATGTCCCCACTCTGTATCAAGCACTCACACACACACACACACACACATACACACACATCACAGACTGGTTTAAAGACATGCATGGTGTAAACATAACATCTCCTGTAAGACTGCACTCAGGGTCTCAACAGGAGCCACCTTTGGGCCCCTTACACTTTATTACCAATCAAATGACCACAAAGTTAAAGGATCTAAAGCAGCTGATTGAGGAAGATCCAGGGATGTGCTGATAAAATGACGTACTGTAGCTGAGAGCAGGGTCCAGGTCCAGGTCCAGGTCCAGGTCCAGGTCCAGGTCCAGGTCCAGGTTCTGGGGTTAAAGGAGGACACTACGCTGCTTCCAGAGACTCACTTTGACCTTTGCAGGTTGAGTGACAGCACAAAGCAGCAGAGTCGTTTTATTAAAATGCTTATTACAGAGTGGGACACAGTGGGAACTCTCAGACACTCAAGAGCTTCACAGAATTGAAAAACATACATTTGTCAGACACTTTAAATGAACAGTCCCACAGTTTTTAGTGTTTCCAGGCAGCAGCAACCAGCTGAGTTAATCTCATCACTTTGAGTTTCTCCTCAGCGCTGATGATCCACATCTCGCTCTCAGCAGCTAATGACCAGTCAATTAAAAAGCTTTTTTCTCCAGAATCACAGAAACCAAAGCCGCGTGCGATGAACAGAGAAAGAAAATGAAACGTGCTGTGGTGCAAAATTGAATTAAAAAGGAGGGAATGAGGCCGACGTGGCAGAGAAACAGCAGGAACGACGACGCGGCGTCTGGTAGATCAGAGAGGGACAGCGTGAGACTCAATATGTGAGAGGACACGCTGATGTGCAGCGATGCTGTCACCATATCACTAATGCACGTAAATAAGAATACAATCAGCCGTGCAAAGTGTCAAACGTTTGTCATTTATGTGCATTAAAATATCAGAATCAGAAAAACTTTATTCGTCCCAGAGCGGGGACATTTACAGCAGAGGGACGGTGCAGATAAAAGGACAAAAACACAACCGTGGTAAGTAAGGCAGGTTAACAGTAAGTGAACATGTGTAGTAACAATAACACATATATTGCACGTACGTGTTGCACGTAATAGATTTTTATTCATAAACCTGATCATGAACTGTCCAGCTTTATGGGAATTATTGACAATGAAATGTCCCCGCGATGCTGAGCGAGACTTCTTCTCGGATGTTGTGCGTTTCATACTAATTAGTCTAAACTAATTAGTGTGGGACACCCAAAGGCACAGCTGAGTGACGAATGCACTTCACAGTTGTTGTAATTAAGGCAAATAATACAAGCGGCATAAATATACTGAGACATTTTTAATGTGCGATCGTTTAACCAGCTCCCTGATCTACACGCAGAACACACGACACATTAGCCCTGTTCACTTCCTGCTTTAAGACAATCATATGTAATAATGTGTAAAGTGTAAACATGCTAATGAAGCTTTATGTAATGTTAACTTCTTTAGATCATGACGAGATCTGCAGACACAAAGTGACTCAAATAAACTTATTTCCACTAGTTTGAAAACGTCATGCATGAAGAGAAACGTGTTTTTGCCTGCGCTGACTTGCTTTAAAATGACAACGTTTTAAACTTTCAGCTCCTGATTTGTCACGCTGCTGGTCAGTCCCACAATGCCTTGGGACTGGATGAACTCTCATCCCTCACACAATGAAAACCTTAAACTTCTGGTGTTTGTCAGTGCAGTGCTCAGTGGATCTGCACCACTTACTGCTTAGCATGCTGCTCAATAAATAGTGATTAAGTGGGTGACCCCCCCCCCCCCCCCCCCCCCCCTGCACTTCAGTGTTACTGTATACAACGTTATCAAATTGTTAACAAAGCTCATCAGGCTGCTGAGAGTCACTGAAGATAACAATATAAACCTCCTGCAGATGGAGAACTCTGCTGCAGAGCTGCAGATTACAGATTACAGGAGGCCTCAGGATGGTGTTGCTTCTGTATTGCATGGTGCTGTGTGCATGTGCGTGTGTGTGCATGTGTGTGTGTGTGTGTGTGTGCGGTGGCGTCAGACTAACTAGGACGAATCACTCTGTAATTTGCAACCACAAAAATGGAGCCAACCCATCATTTTGTGTGTGTGATGTCTGTGCTCGACTAAACGAGTACCTGCTGGCTTGTCTGTGCGTGTGTGTGTGTGCGTGTGTGTTCTTTTATATTGCAGATACAGCCATCGTTGTGGAGGTTTAGCTTTGACAGCAGGAACAGGACATTGGCTGGACATGTTGTGCTGCTGGAGGTCGGACTGGCAGGTTGTCGAGGTGAAGTTGATCTGGATAATCTCACAAGTCTCTTCATTTGAACAAATGTCAAGGTGAAAAGCTACGCTGCATCCGAGGGCACGGTGACCTCGACCCGGAGGCTTGTTACAGGCAGCGTATCACATCCACAGGGAGTGAGAAACGTCTCTCCCTCATCAGGGACGTCCGTCTGGTCCTCACGTCTGGACGCGCACTCGTCGTCCCCAGAGGAGGAACCTATGTGAGGTGGACATGTGTGGTTCAGGGTGAAACCTCTGTCATCTGTGTCATGTCTTATTCAAGGTCTCTTGATGATACACTTCAATGACCTTCTCTCTCACGCCACCTGCAGGTCCAACGTTTTAAAACGTGCTGCTTCTACAGATGTTTTTTGCCTCAGGCGGAGGCAGCGATGATGAAGATCCCAGGAGTCTTCGTCGAGCGCCTTCTCTGGTCATGGAGTGTTGCTTTACCCTCCTCTTCTTCAGAGCCTGTCAGATACCATCAAGCCAGACAATACAATGAGACAATACACCCCCTGTCATTAAGTGTTGTGATGACTTAATGGTGAACAGTCGTCGACAAGCACGAGGAAGAATGTTCTAAATGAAATGTCCTCTCCAGCTGCATGTCCTCATATCCGTCTCCACCGTTCACAGCAGAAAGTGACAATTTTCTTGACGTTCTGTCACGGCTGTAAATTGCCTCCGTGCCTCTAAAGGGCTTTTCATCAGCTGTAGCTGCTTCATTTCTAGCTTTTCACAAACAGCATCTGGAGGAATGGGTTCATCTCTCTAAAGTACTTTGTGGGGAAAAAAAACAAAAAAAAAAAACAGGTTTTGGTTTCATTAGCGTTCCCTGTAATAGACGCAGTAAAATAAAAACTTCTGAAAGACTGAGTCTGCAGAAAGTAGCTTCTCATAATTCCTGGTTGGCATTTTACTGGAACTACCTGAGGCTGTGCATGTGATGCAGGGATGACCCCCCCCCCCACACACACACACACACACACACCACTTATGAAGCGTAGTGTTATTGCAGGCAGAGCACTGCAGTCATGCTTACATTAGCTGATTTGCAACAGCTGTTCCATTCTTGCTCTACAATCACTGGCTCAATCATCAGCTGTAACATCAAATCATATTCACGCTGCTGTGACCTCCACTGTTACTGCGTTTCTTGCTGAAACACTAATGCCATTTCCTGCTGAAGCGCCCTCCACCCTTCTCCTTACAGCATGTGCCCCACTGTTGATTTAACCAAGCTGTAACGTTCTTTTGTAAATCATAGAGATTCGTTCCCCTGCAGAATCCTCGCTGCTGCTTGGATTCTTTGAGAGTTGCCACAAAGAGCAGATCCTTCTGTGCCAAGTCTGTTTTTATACCTCCAACATTTTACACACACTGTGTAAGCGTACGCCAGGACTTGTTGTACAATGGCATCGCAGTCAATAATACAATACAAGTTAATAGTAAAAAAGGGAGAAATGTTGCAAATAAGTTTTATGTCAGTCCTGCAGAGAACTCAGCATAATGAGGTCAGTGGGTTTAACAGGGAGGAACAACTGTGAGTCATCTGCATAACAAGTAAAGTTCATGTTAGGTGTTCCGCCTGACGGTGAGTCTCCAAACACTTATATATTATGTACCTTGCACAAAGAAGCAGGTTGGGAAGACGTGTTTTAATAAGTTCTTGATCTGTAATCTCTGACTGAATTGTGTTTGTAGATCACATTTGCAGGACAAACAAAGTTTGTGATTTAGTAATCAGGCTTCAGTAAGATGAGGAACTCCAACAGGGAGGAGACCTGAAGCTCAGCCAGAACATGCTGGAGGAGTTACATCAGCCATCTGGCCTGGGATGCCCCGAGAAGGAGACCTCTGGGCTGCGTAGTTTAGCCTGTGAACCTGGATGGACTGATGTAAAGCTCCTGCCTGGATGAGCATTTCACTGCAGCTTCCATTATCTTCTAATCAAAAGACGAAGCTTGCTTTCACGCCTGTAGTTCTGTTCATTTGATCCGGACCGAGGGAGGAAAAGATGCATTGTTGCACTTAAGTTCTGCTCCGGTTCCTGCACACAAGAGGAGTAAGACATAAAGTTATACAGACTGACAGGTAACTCTGGATTGGGCAGTTTTACCGATTGTCATCCTGCATCATCGGGACCCACGTGGGGAAATCAAATTCCGGTGACTGAGAGAAGTTTATGCAGCACATTAAAGCCACTGATTAGTATTATTAG
Organism: Bovichtus diacanthus; assembly: GCA_943590825.1. Classification (NCBI taxonomy): domain Eukaryota; kingdom Metazoa; phylum Chordata; class Actinopteri; order Perciformes; family Bovichtidae; genus Bovichtus; species Bovichtus diacanthus. The sequence goes on along the minus strand of CALSBV010009821.1, from coordinate 24,697 downwards.
ACTGCAAATCGAGCGCATGTTATGAATAATAACCCACAGGCCCCTTTGCTCCCAGATGACGGTGAAAACATCGGGGAGCGCTCAGACACGCGTAGATTTGGGGCTTATTACTGTGGAGTCGCTGTCAAACACTTTTAATGTACTTAATGAACTGAAAACGTACACACAGTCACATACAAGCTGTGCCCTCTGTCCCTGCAGTGACGGGACATTAACAGGATATATAAACGATGTATACAGAGTAGTTTAGCTTTGAAATCATGCTAAAATCACATATCTGCTCTCATAGAACCCTGTGGGTGGTTTGTTTGCTCTCAGGCGGATGAAGAACACAAATGGCTTTTGAGAATGAGAATGACATGAGGACAGGGAAGGTAAGAACAAGGAAATCCATCCTGTGAAATGAGTTCAAGCATAAATACCTCACATGACCCAGGTGTGCTGAAACACTTTGACAACCCTTCACGCAGACTATCAGCCCAGGAATCAGTTCACTCTGTCTCAGCTCGACACCACACACTGTGCACGGAGCAGATAAGAGCTCTGACCTGGGGCGTGCGTTTAGGAGTCGGTATTTTGTTCCTTATCCCAGAGAGAGCATCAGGGCAGATCGGGGCCTGGATCAGAAGAGAAACCTTATCCCTATCCTCGAGGATTGCCCTGCCGGCTGCCTTCTCTGGCTCAGAAAACCAAACAAGTAAATTAGCCTCTGATAGAGAGATGAATCAGAGCGAAGAGGCTTTTTTTTACCCGAGCTGTACATCTGCCCGGGGACAAACTCATGTCCTCCAGGAAACCTTGGCCTTGTTTTCACTGCAGTTTAAAACGGAATTTTACAGAAATACTGTAGTGCAGCGCTGTGCAGCAGTTCATCAGCAGAGGCAACAATCCTGGGATCAGACCAGGGCTGGTCGAGGCTTCGCAATTTATTGAATTGAAAACAAGATAATAAAGATAAATTAACATTGCGCCACAAAGCGTTGCACAATGAGGCTCTCGCTTTGTCTTGTGTGATAAATCCAGCGCACCTCTTTCCTCTAGAGCGCTGCGCTTTTGCCCCGATTCAGGATTCAGGAATGGCCGCCTCCATGGCGGTGACTCGCAATCGGCCTCCCTCAACCTCCTGCGGGAAGTCGAAATGTTTTTACATAACTAGAAATTTTTTTGTTTTATGAGAGTTGATGTGTTTTTTAAGGTTGAAACCATTATTTAATAATCGAAAGTTTTTTGAAAATTTAGTTTATTTTTTCTTACGTTTTTTCATAAAAAAGGTAATTATTTCAAAATTTTAAGATTTTTATGAAAATTGTGGTAATTTTTTGGAAATCAAACATTTTCTTGAAGGTTGAAGAATTTTTTCAAAATAAAAGTTTTTTTGAAAGTTGGTAATTTTTCGATAATCAAAGGTTTTTTGAAAATTGTGGTCATTTTTATGAAATCAAACATTTTCTTGAAAGTTAAAGAATATTTTGAAAATTGGGTTCATTTTTCAAAATTGAAGAGATTTTTGAAAATGAAGATATTTTTTTCAAACATCTAATTGAAAGTTGAAGAATTTTTCGAAACTTTAGGTCAGGGGACCCCCAGACTGAGGGAGAGACGGAGCAGGGACACCCTACTATATATATTGTATAATTGTTTTGGACCACCTGTTGGTCTAAATACATATTTCCAAAGTCAATAAGTAAAAATTGTGATCTCAATGTTGTCCAAAATAATTGGGATTATGTTTTTAGCCATAAACGAGCAGCCCTTTACTTTTTATTTCTGTCTTTCCAGATGTGTCACTATGTGTAGCAGGGGGACAGAAGGACCCGTGCTGGGAGCGTTAGCCAATCACGTGAGAGCCACGACGTAAACAAAGCTGCAGGCTGCCTCCACACACTTCTCTGGTTTAAGGTCCTTTTCAGCTCAGACACATCAGTCTCCTGATGACACCCTGAGTGCAGATTATAAAGCACAGCCCATGGGGTGAGGAAACACCAACATCATCGACTCACTGATTGAACCCATTTACACCTGGAAATGTAACCATTGTGTTCTTCAGAAATATGTGCACTTCACAGCTTTAATTGTGCAGCAGTGAAACTGAACGTGAGTAGAATTCATCGCTGGAAGTTTAAATCCTGTCCTGAACTCTCTGTCCTCCGTTGACCAGCCTGCACTTCTGGCTCAAGACGAGATTGTGGCTCGTTTGCACAGACCTCCATCAAACTCAACTCGTGACCTTAACTGAAAGATAAAATAAAGGCACCAGAGCGTTGAGCCGTGTCTGGCGGTGGCGTGTACTTCCTCCCCTCCCTCATAGTGGACTCACCCAGCAGCACTCTGCCAGTGCTCTCCTAAGAGCCATTACACAATTATTAGGTAGTGAGGCTTTTACAAGGGAAACTGAAGAGTGATGAGAGCCAGAGAGACACTGCAATGGAAAATGGTCTTAAAAGGATTAAGACACTTTGATTACAGTGATTTGATAAAAAATTCTATTTTAAAGCAACATGCACATGCATTTGTTATGATTACATTACTTAAGGTCAAAAACTATTGACTGGACAACTTTGCTCACGCAGACAAACGTGAAGCAAGTGCAACAACAGAAGACATAGAAGGCCAGCTAACACTCCTAACTCGGTTCTATTGCCCACTCGCACGGCTCTGCTTCCAGCACGACCCCGGCGCCCCTCCCCCGCCGCGGGCCTGAAAACCCTCTCTGCTCAGTGGTCCAAAGCTCCTGTGCTGGAGGTGTAAACCCAACACTCCCCCGGTGCTCCCAGTCCCAGCAGCACAGCTAACTGAGCTAACAGCTAACTGAGCTAACAGCTAATTGAGCTAACAGCTAATTGAGCTAACCGCTAACTAGCTACTGTTAGCATGGGTTAGCGCAACTTTCGCGGCAGGTAAAACTTACTGTCCACCAGGAAACTCCATAAATCACAGAGTTGAGGCAGAGCAGCCGGAGGACCTCAGAGGGAAAAGCAGAAAACGTATTATACGTATTATGATGAATTATAGATACGTTGACTGCATTATGCATGCGATGTAGTGCATGAGAGTTTCCGTGCCCTCGTAATGCATTGTGATGCCTCGTAATGACAGTAAAGTACGATCCACCGTGATCCTGACGCTCTGAAGCTCTAAGCTCGAGTATCACTGCTTCTTTAAAAGGGCTCTATTGTTTTTACATAAGAGTTTATGAGGTGTTTTCAATATCGTGCTGCCTGAGCTGCCAAACTTCCACTTTGAATGCTGTGATCTTTTAAGGCTCTGAATGTGTGTTAGTATCAACAAACGCTGCGACTGCTCCTGTGTCAGAGCCCACAGTGTGAGTCACTATGACTGTGGATGTCATGTCACACGCTGTAAACACGTGGTTAACTTTGATTTTGTGAAATTAAATGATCATGCTTTGGGTTAAAATAAGGACGTTTGTTACAACTGGGTTTTGTTGCAGTTGCTCCATTTCAGAATACAAATATATCCAGTATTCAAACATAGAGAAGTTATAGTAGAAATGTGAGCAGAAAAATCTTTATTGTCAATTATGAAGCAGAGAAAGAAAGAAAAAGCAGCTGCAGACTGGTGCCAGCATCAAACTCTGAGTGACCTCAAAGTGCCTCCATTAGGTAACACACACACACACACACACACACACACACACACACACACACTCACCATCTAAAAGGGGTATAACTCCGACCCTGAGAAACGTAGCTGCTTACTTTGGAGCTCGTATGAAATGTCAGCTCTGTTTATGCAGCCGTGAGATCGTAGACCAAAAAGAAACTATGATTTTTTAAGATTTATATCTCGAGGTTTTTCTGTTTTAAGACTTGTAATTTGGGATTTGAACAGTTGGGAACAGGGTTGCGTTCGATCTGCTCTACATATTTTCCCTCCGGCCGCTCCTTTGCTCCGACATGTCTTCCTCTTCCTCTTCCTCTTCCTCTTCCCCCACGCTCTCTGTTTCCCCTCAATCAACCCTCAGTCCTGTCTCCCTCTGACAGACGAGTGTGGTCAGAGGTCATGTAATTAGGAGAGCGCGGCCTCGGCTCTCTGCCCTGCTTCCTGTTTCTAATCCCGGGCTTCACTTCAGGCTGAAAGCAGCTGTTAGCCTCGGGCCTCAGCCGTCAAACTCCCAGACCTAAATGAAACTGTCTCTAACCTGTCTTCACACTCTTATAACATTTGTTACAACCTTCCCCCCAAACACGCCAACTCCACTCTCCGTTTTCCCTTCTGCCTGATTGGTTGCAGAGCTGCAGAAGTGCAGAGGCGCTGGAGGCCTCAACACATCACACTGCTCTACTGAGCTGTGACACAGAGGATTTACTGAGGAATATTACTAGTCTGTTAGTTTTGCATCATTAGAAAAGATCGGAGGTTATGCTCCTTGTTTCCCTTTTTACTACCAACATCTCTCTCTGTACTTTGCTCTACAGGTGGCTCTTGTTATCCAGCTCCAGTCTTCAACCTTCAGCCTCTCGGACGTTTCTCCGAGTGGTCGTTCAGTAGGATAAAGAGCGTTGCACTTAAGTCCTGTGTTCACATAGTGAGAACCAGATTAAAGAAGTCAGCAGACCTCTGGAGGAGGAAGAAACGTCTGGAGGAGGAAGAAACATCTGGAGGAGGAAGAA
>CALSBV010009821.1:0-14662 GCA_943590825.1 Bovichtus diacanthus | reverse complement strand
ATCCACTTCTTCCCTTCTTACCTTTCACAATAAAAGCCCTGGACTTCTCGTAGCGTTTATTCGTCACCACCCTGTTCTGTAAATCCTTGAATCTTGACATTTTATACCATGAACATGTGCAACATGAACAAGACTCCATTACAGTGATTTGAGTCCATGCTCTTCTCCACCTTTATTTTAGACTTGTGAACCATGTGTCCATTTAGCAATTAAAAGCTAAAGAAGATAAGAGCGCTGAGCCGGTACCGTAAAAGCCAACACAACAGAAATGTAATATAATGTACGGTACTTGTGGCGCACTGAAGACTATAAAGTTGACCAAAGTCTCGTTGTATAATATGTTTCAACAGTTGGGTTATTGGGAATCAGAGTTCTGATAAATGTTAGTCCAAGGACAGGCGTCAGAAAGAAACTGATACAAATAGGTAGAAATAAGATCGATACCATTAAAAAAGGTGGCACATACATGGTAAATATATAAGCATCTATCACACATGTGCATCCCAAGTGATGCCTCTGCACAGGCTGAGCATTGAAACACTTATTTTTAATCTGTTCTATTTTCTATGATGTATCTTGACTGTGTTTATAGTTATGATCTAAAGTCCTTGTACGTGCAAATCTCTTTGGCAATGAAACCTGTGAGACCTGTGCTCATGTGCTGCCACTCGCTTCATTAGCTAGTGTTTTACACTCCGCAGGGATAATTGAAAGAGATTTTCCGCCACTTGATTGTTTATTGTTTAACAGGATTAGGTGAAACAGCCTCGACTGGCCGGTGGATTTCAACAGTCTTGTAAAAATTGAGTTAATTGGGCTGATTGCTGCAACTGACTGCGAGTGTATTTAGGTAAAGTGCAGCATGCGACTTTGAATGAGCAACACAGTGAGTAAATATGTTCAAAGGTTCTGGGCACACACTCGTTTTCCACCATTTTTTCATCTTTAATTGATCATCTTCATGTTTCTCACAATTTTGGAGTCAATTGGCTTTTTGTCAGCAGCTGAAATTGACATTTTTTCATTTCACTAGCCTGTAAATGTTCTGTCTTTAACAGCACAACTAAATTAGTAACTTGAACCGGGCCAAATTACACACCTAAATCCACCCGAGCTCGTTTAACTAACAGCTTGTCTGCTGTGCGTGTTGGAGCGGCTCCACCGCTCTGCTGGGCTGATGATCCAGGAAACTGTTCAGATGTCCTGCCTTGTTTCCCAACAGAGCTTTTCAGATCTCCACTCGTGGCTTAAAGTATTTACAACGCAGCAGTCTGCTTTTCCTCTAGCACAGCCTCCCTGAGGATGGCATTACAGCTAATGGGAGAGATATGGCCGAACAGATGGAGCTGGCACGCTGCAGAGATCCATCCTCTGGCTCCGACGCTGAGATGGGTTTGCTGGCTCGTTTTTTTTGTTTATTTTAGAGAGTTGGATGATTTTTTTGGGATTACATCTTAAATACCATTTCCCTCATAGGATTAAGTAACATTTGTGAGCCAAGTCCTCAGCCTGATGGTGTCATTTGTAAAGAATTAGAAGGGCGCGGAACGTTTTCCTGCAGAAATGTCACAATGTGCATGTGCTTTGCACTGTAAAAAAAATATACAGGCGTCTGATTTCACTTTTTTCCTTTTGAAAAATGTTTAATTTTTCAGAATCAAGTGTCTTTCTGTTGCTCAGTGATACAGAACAAAGAGAGAGGAAATGAAGACACACATACACAGTTCAGCCCCGACAGCGTGAGTGGAAGCACAGATTCTGCTATAAAGACAGCTATTATACAGCTATTTACATGAACTGCTCTGCAGTTTGAAGTCTCTGTAAGAATACACCAGCAATGCAGTCCTGCATCTGGAAATAGAGCACCTTTTCTTTCATTGTGATATGTTGGGGTGTACAGCGCTTCTGTTTACAGGGTCAGTTCACCTAAAGGAGGAGTTTGTCTCATTGTTTTACACCAAGTTACAATTGGATTTATCTTCCTTTGTATCCATAAAATAAAAGCTGAACCTCCTTCATCCGCAGCAGCAGCCGTATGATCAAAGGAACAAACGTTAAATCATAGAAACTAATTCTTTAGAATAATCTTTAGACATAATTGAAAAGTGTGATTTGTACCTAAGATGGTTTTCTAACCAGTTTACTATGCGTGGCTCATATTGTGATTTAATAACCTTCTGATTTCACTGCATATGTTGCAGCACGTGATCAGAGCTGACAGAGCTTCAGCTCCACTGGGCGTTAAACGGACGCGCAGTAAGAAGACACTCACTATAGTTTGAGGTTTGAGCCTCAGTTTCTCCGAACCAATCGTATCTCCTATAAAAAGGCGTTCCCATAAAACTAAACCTCAATAACAGTGAGAGGGAAACTCACTTTCTCCATGATTACGTCTGCAGATTTAAACACATGGTTAACGTTGTAAATTTAAACAAAACAAAACCACTTGGTTAGGTTTAAAAAAAGATCCTAGTTTGTCCTAAAATAAGTACGTTTGTAGAAATTTGTGAGACATCAAAAACAAATGTTCTGGACAAAATACATTTTCCTTGAAACGCGATTGACGTTTTATGGCAAGATCACTTTTAGAAGTGCAGACTGGTGAAAAGCTCTCCGTATGTGAGACGTGTGTTTCTGTAATTTGGGTGAACTAACCCTTTAAAGCTGAGCGTTCTCCTGAAAGGCACAAAGAAAACATTTGTATAAGGTTTGACAGCAGTCTGCCTGAACACATTTGAATCGGACAGAAACTCTTTAAAGCACAAAATACATAAATGATTGCACAGAAGATTCCTGATACGTGACACAACTTGTGGTTATAAGTCCCTGAAAGAGGTGGAGAGGAAAAGTAGCTCAGCACAGAAGTAGGAAGAAGGATTTACTTTGTACAAAAGTGTTTTTCTAGTGCGAAGGAAGTAATTCAACATGCTTCCTACAGGTGTGCTGTGCTACCTGTCTACTTTGTGTCTTTCCTTTGGGTTCTAACATTGGTTCAGTCCTCATCTAAGGAAAACTTCACGCTTAAAATGACCTTTTGTGTATCAGCAACTCACCTGCGTGACCTTGAACCTCTGAAGAAAACTTAATGCTTCTCTCTCACGCCTCCACGGTGGACGCAGAGTCCGAAAACTGAGAAAAGTCGCGATGAATTGAAGTAAACGGGGCAAACAAGAGCTCACAAGAGCAAAACTATATTAAAGCATCTGTTTGGAAAAACTAAATCGGACCAATTACAACTCTTCCACCACTACCGTCTCACGCTTGTGGAAACTAGAAGAGTTGAAAATAGTAATGTTTGGACAAATGAGAATTATTCTGTGAGAGTTTGTAAATGGATGACTTGAAGTAGTTTGTTCATCCAGACTTTTCTCTGTTTTCAGATTCTGTTCACCGCGGCGGCAGGAGAGAAAAGCTACGTTTTTTCTTCACAAGTTCAAGGCAACACGTGTGAGTAAGTGACCTACAGATGGTCACTTTGAGGCTGAAGTACACCTTGAAGAAAAGCACAGTATATTCCTCTCCAGGCTGAAAGGGATTTTTAATAAGCACCAAACTTTTGCACCAAAGCACACAAAGCCTTTTTTAGTTCTCCTCTCCGCGTGAAGACGAAATAATCCGACCCGTTCTCACTGGATGCTAGGTGCTACCAGGTATCCATTGAAGGTGATGTAAACATCCACGTCGTCGCTGTAAACGGCGTTCTCCCTCTCCCTCTTGTAGAGCCGAACCCAGACCTCGTCATCCAGAGCCAGGTCCATCATGACGCTCTGGCTCTGCATGATGGACCTCTCGCTGGGCTGGGTGTACAGGATCACCTGCTCCTTGTCGTTGTGCATCAGGTGGAGGTAGGTCTCCTTAAAGTTCCAGGTGTGGATGTTCACGTTGAAGAAGTAGATCCCCGGCACGTAGCAGTAGAACTTGCCCTTAAACATGTTGAAGTGCTCTTGGAGGTTGACGAACACCGTGTCGAACACCAGCGCCTGGTAGTAGTCCACGCTGTGCAGGGACTTACGACGTCCCACCGAGAAGGAGGAGCGAGGGGTCTTGCAGGCGTCTCCGGGGACACCTGCCTGGCCTTTAGTGCCTTTAGGGCCCAAGGGTCCTACGTGGCCGGGAGGTCCCTCTAAGCCGGGCTTGCCAGGTGTACCTTTGTCTCCTCTATCTCCTTTATCACCTGGGTGGAGAAGAAGAAACACAGGTGAGTGAGGCAGACAGAAACATCTTGTTCGTGTTCTCAGTTTAAGATCCAGACGTCCGAGGACTAAAATCCTTCATCAGGTTCAAACATTAGTTAAAAAGCACCCAGATGGAAAGATGTGTCTTAAAACTGGATAAAAAGTACATGTATGACGCTGCTCAAAGGGGAGACGACGCCATGACAGGACAGAGGAAACGTTGCCTTCAGGGACACATTTCTCTGAAACATTCAGATAATGTAAGTACACAACATAATATATCACACAGGTCTTTTTTTAAACATTTTAATGCAGAAATGTTACATTAAATGCAGGTCTTTTACTTGTATTGAAGTATTTTTACCTTATTATATTGGTATGTTGTACTTAAGTAAAGGATCTAAGAACTTCTTTCACCACTGTTTGGAATTTGGTGTTAATAGGAACATGGAAATATTTGATCTTTTTATGTTTTTTCCCAGAGGAAGAATTAGAAGTTGTTTGTAAAGATTACACTGGTGTCTTCTTTGTGTCAGTTGAGACAGAAAGTCCTCATTGTTCCCAGTAGTTGTGCAGCTCTTACAGAGCAAACAGCAAAACACAAGCGCTCATGTTGTCGTGCTCACGACGCCCTGAAGCTTTTCTTGTCTTTCATTATGGCTACAAATCCAGAAACGGACACAAATTGCAGCAAAGCTTTCACATTTATCACTTCAAGTCTCACTTGTAAATCTGAAGGAATCTTAAAGTTGCGCTCCTCGTAGACTCTGGGGGAAAAGTTCTGAGGATGTTTAACAACTTTAACTGTCTTCAGATGCCAAGAGAAACACATTGTTATGTAATCTATGGCCTTCATTGACCTCTACTGAGGACCTGTAGTAAATAAAATAACTATTTCTAAAAGAGGGAAGATCTTGGAGGCTTTGCCGAAACAAATACTTTGCTCTTACACAAGACAAAAGTTATATTTAAATGAACATTTATTACGTTTATGAGACAAACAGCTAGTTCCACTACTGTAGTTCATGTAAGATGAAGTATCTCCAAATTAATTGTTATTTTTTTTCAATTGTTCAGATAAATTTTCCTGCTAAATAAATAATTTGAAACCCAGTTGGATTGTGTGACTAATGCACACGCAGGCTTCTCACACCTTCTCAAACATCAAATTCAATGACTTTTCAAGGACTTTCCAGGTCCAATTCCCTCAAATTCAAGGGACACAAAACATCATAGTTTGAGACAAGGATCAAGGTAATAAAGTAAAGGTGGATTTACCAAGCAATCCACACTCCACACCCCATAATTACAAAGTGAAAAACAAGGATTTTAGAGATTTTTGCAAATTTATAAAAAAATGAAAAACTGAAAAATCCCATTGACATAAGTATCCAGACCTGCGGGTCAATTCAGCTGATTGGACATCGCTTGGAAACACACACACCCCCGTCTATATAAGGTCTGACAGGAGGTCGCAGGCCCTGCGGAGCCCAGAGACGGCCTGTGTGGAGGCACAGATCTGGGGGAGAAACCCTCCGGATGTTTCTCCACTTGTGTTTATTTACTTTACTTTGTCACCTGTCTCTGTACAAACCATTTCAAACTAAAGTCTGCGACTTGACAGCAAGCTCTGAAAATGATTAATGAGCTCATGTGCCTCCTCCTGTCATCACTGCTGACTGAGACGTCGCTGGATAAACGAACATTTTGAGTGTTTGCTATTGTTCCGAGTACACAAAAGAACCCTTGTGCGCTGAAATCACGTGACACTGCTTATTGGACTTTATGACTTCCATCACAATATCAGTAGGAAGCAGCCGCAATAAAAAACAAAGTACAGGAAGTTAAACAAACACTCCTTCAGTGAATAAACTGAGACACCAAACAGCCTACAGTAGTTGTGTTTTGGTGAACGTGGCTCTCTTGCTTTGCCGTCTAGGACCAGGAGCTAAACACCTCTGGGTGGGTAAACCACACGGGAAGAAGCCACCCTCGCTTCCTGCAGACCGGAGGTAAACACCGGTCATCCTCTGCACAGATGCACAATTATCTGCCCAGCTCTGACCAGCGTCTACACTGCGAGGCCATAAAGGGCCAGATCCTCCGTCCTGAACTCAAATAACAGCCTCATGTCAGATTCTGACCTTTCTTCCTCTGTTACACTGTTCCATATCAATTTGTGATATTTGATATATTCCATACTCTTCTGCCTCGTCTGCTTGTAATTGAGCTTCTGATTTTCCACCCTTCCCCACAATGCATCTCCTCCTTTACTCAAAATATCCAATATATCATCTTCTATATATATCTTTATCAGGGGTCTTCTACGTTTTCCAGGCCAAGGACCCCAAACTGATGGAGAGATGGAGCAGGGACCCCCTACTATATATATTGTATAAAATTGTGTTTTATATTAAACTGGCTACCCTGTTATTGTGCATTCAATACTAAGCTAAAAATTGGTAAAACATATTTTTTTAAATATCTAAAAAATTGTTTAATCAACCAAATATTTTTGCAACCCCCTGCAGTACCTCTGCGGACCCCTAGGGGTCGCAGACCCCCTGTTTAAGACCTCTGCTTTAGGTCATTTTTTCAAAATCGAAAGATATTTTTTAAATTAAGGTAATATTTTTGAAAATCCAAAGGTTTCTTGAAAGCTGAGGTCTTTTTTCAAAATTTAAGCCATTTTTTGATAAATAAAATGGAAGGGTTTTTTTTATAATTTAGGTCATTTTAAAAAAATGGAAGGTTTTTTGAAAGTTAAGGTAATTTTTTCAAAATTGAAAGATATTTTTTAAAGTTGAGATCATTTTTTGAAATCGAAGGATTTTTTTGAAAATTTAGGTAATTTTTTCAAAATTAGTTTTTTTGAAAATTTGGGTAATTTTTTCCAAATCGATGGATTTTTTTTAAATAGAAGTCATTTTTCAAAATTGAAAGATTTTTATAAAATTAAAGTTTTTTTTAGAAAGTTGAGCTAAATCTTTTGAAAATGGAAGGAAAAATTGAAAGATTCTTCAACTTTCAAGAAAATGTTTGATTTTCAAAAGATGACCATCATTTTCATAAAAACCTTTGATTGAATCACGTATCTCTGTTGCTCTGTTGAAATTGCCATCATTGAAAGAAAGAAGAATATCAATATAACCGCAGACTCCTAGTAAAGATGATACAGCAGACCATGTTGGGAACCACTTCTTACTTTGACCATTGAAATTATAATAACTGTTCAAGTGCTAAAAAGAGACAAGAAGAAGAAGCACGACGTATGTTTTAGAGTCGTAGCGCTGAAGTGAGAGCAGATATGAGATCCGGAGGTCCCTGCTGAATAACACATCTTGTCATTTTAGGCTTACAGGCTGCACAGACTGTGCATCTTGTAACTCAACTGTACTTAAGCTAACCTTCTGAACACTTTAACACTGTGGAAAATATAATCCTGTGGATGTAGATGTGATTTTAAAACTGTGTGGGTGCAGAATCTCCTTATAGTCCATGACTGCGGGTTCTGCTTTCTTTTAAGGAATTTGGCAGACTGCTCTCTAAAATTAAGATTGGCTGACTGACTGATTCTGGTGGTTACAGTGTTTAAATCCAATCACTGCAGCTTTGTGTACACACACACACACATAAAACACGCAAACACACACACACTCAGAGCAGACTTTATTGTTTTCCAGTGAGCAGTCAGTGAGTCAACACAGAGGGAAACTGAGAGTGTGTTTGTGTGTGTCGTTCGTGTGCTAATCCAGAGTTTAGTGTGTGACTTTGTGCTGGAGTGTGTGATTACGCATATGTTGCTTCGTGTATGTCTGAGTGTTTTCCGCCACATAAGCAAGTTGAGTGCCAGGTGAACGCGTCTGTTCAGACCTCCCTCATTGCACAGCAGCAATACAGCCACACTGAAGACTGTGTTACTGCCTGTGTAAAACAAGAGTAACTGTTGAAATCTAACTACACGGATGACTTCTGTGACTTCCTTGTGTCCTCCATGTTTTATCTGTGCATGAACATTGGCGTTGCAACCATAGAAGTTTCTTTTTGGAATGAATTGAACGAAACAAATGTCAGAAATAAATGCATCAGCCTCAGGGGTTGAAAGCTCTTAAAACTGAGGTTCAATCATTTCTTTTCAAATGAAAGGCCCTTTTTCATTTTCCATCCATAGCCTTGAAAAAGGTTTGCTTGCTCTCTGACTTCCCAACAATCCAAACATCTGATCTGAGGCGGCCCAATGAAAGGTCCTGCAGAATGTGACTTGGAAAAGTTTTGGATTCTTCTGCAGTATAAAAGCGGCTTAATTGCCTAAAACTATGCCTTCCCATTATTTCTGCACGTGTGTGAGACGGGGGATGGTCGCAGGTCAGACTTGGCATGTTCAGCTATCAAAGGAGCGGCAGATAGAGTGATGACACATAGTTTGGACCGCTCTGGTTGAGTTGGCCGCTAAGTCTCCGATATTAGATGCACATGTTCTCACAAATCCCTCTCTCGCTGCGAGTGTGCACTTCTTGGATATCATAAAATCCTTGTATCTTTAATCCCTTTTCTCTTTTCACATTTTTCTATCTCTTTGTGCTGTCGCCAGGTTTAAACATAACCATGAACACACAAATAAGGACTCACTGATGCCTAATTATCATCTCATACAAGCGGTCACAGATTTAACTGTGTACATGGAGTCAGTCATGTGCAACAAGTGGAGGTTTTAGACTATAAATGATATTCTGTCTGATCTTGTGGTTGTGTTATTTTGTGGATTGGAGATAAATGATGAGGTTTCAAGGATTGAAGAGTCAAATACAACTTTTCTTGGAGCTATAAGCCACTCTGCTTTGTTCTGTGTAGATATATTTTGTCACGTAAACACTTCCTTCACGTCATGGCTAACATGCGTTCGTTTGTTGATGTACATTTTCTATGAAAGTCTATAAAAGTTCAGAAAAAAGTGGACCAAATCTGTTATTTTTTCTCCTGTTCAGAAACTGCTACTGGCCACATTTATAAAATAATGTCAACAGCCAAACAAAAAATTCGTATTGCACATGAATGCGATGTTGAGCACCAACGCTTGCAGTGATAACGTCTGGTTCCTGCAACAAAATGTTGAAAAGATGTTGATTTTTTAAAGTGCTTGCAGGTTGATTCTATCAGTGGAGTGTCTAATTTCCCTTTTTGTCTCAAATCTACTTAAGCATCAATGCATGATTAGACTCCAGCAGCACTGTTCCATTTCATCATACACGATTACTGCTCTGATGAAATAGTCGCTTCGCCAGACAGGCAGCCATCTGGAGAAGCAGAAGCTCAGATCTGATAAAGTAAATCTAGCTTTAGGAAGTGAGATTGTAACACAGATATCTGACTGCAACTGCATCACTTGTGCCTTAAAGCAGGGGTCCCCAACCCCCGGGCCCTGGATCATTTGGTACCGGGAAGAAGAAATAATAAAAAGTTTTCTTTTTGGGTTGGTAATATGTATTGTAAAGAAAGTGCATAATATAAATAAAGTGCACAGTATAAAATAGAATAACTACATTTACATGATATGTCTGATAATTAAATTATATGTTTTGCACTTTATTGTGTGTTTTGTTATGGCTGCCCCCCCGGTCAACAAATAAAGGACAATGGCTGACTTCCCATGTTAGATCCTGCAAGAATCAGGAGACCTTCTGGAAAACTGAGGAACTGGCAGTCTGACAGGAAGTACCGGTCAGCTGCACCTCAGCAGTACTTGGTAGCTAACAGAAGCTGGTGCTGGTACCTTTGAGGATGGTCATGTTGATGACTGTGCGCACCTCAGGCATCTGATATTGGGCCGTGGCTGCTGGCTGTTCCAGGTGTTCGCAGCACCGCCTGCAGAGTCTGGAAGGAGGTCTGGAGGGGGAGGGGACGCAGCACGCCAGGGGGAGAAGTAAAAGCAGCCTCAAACACACCGGCAACATGGCTGTCACAACCTGGGAGTGGAATGAAACAGAAAGGTTACAGGTCATTAGGTGGAGGAGAAAGTCTGTTTCACTGTATGTCCGTACGGACTCAAATCATGTGACTTCAAAGGCGGATTCACACCTAAAGGTCCAGTTCCTGAATCGAACTAATGCAATTCCAACTGGGCCGGCTTGTGTTCGCAAAGATAAAACTCAAACGGTCCAGAAATTGTGAACAAAAGTCATGTGGTGGACATGTCGCTCAATTATTGGTCACACAGTTGGCTCCACATGTCACGTGCTTTAATATCTAACGTTTACTCATTTAGCCACTGACTGGTTAGCTAGCTAGCTTATTCCTCCATGACTTCATGGTGCACTGGTTACAGAAAAGGAGCCACGCTGGAGTTGAGCAGCAGCGCTGGTTTAAACGCTCCGTCCGTCACTTGACGGAGCTGCTGTCCGCTCTCCTAACAGCGAACTAGTGACACGGAGTGACCGCCTAATTACTGTCCCAACTGTGGTCTGATAAACGCTAAATTCATCAAATTCAGTGGTAGCAAACACACAAATAGGCTACGAGTTCACCAGCAACCGAAACAGGAAACGCAAACGTTTTTTTATCCAATGAAATTACACTTGAATGCTTTACTTTCTGTGTTAGATTCGACTGGTTTTCACACAATGAACCGCTTCAGAGTTCAGTGTTAGCGGCCTGAGACACCCCCCTGGAGGCGGACCAGAGGGCGGTTGATTGGTCCACAGAGTCAAGCGTTCGCATCAACCCAAAAGAACGGCGCCGAGGGGGGTGAACGCTCCAGGGTTCGGTATAACCAGACTAAACAAGGCTGGTGTGAATGTGCCCTGAAAGCTATCATGGAATACGTTGTTTTTATAACGAGGCAAATTATGGAAATTCCAATAAGTCCAATGAGAAAAACTGTCTTTCTGGGCTCATGGTTTCTGCACTAATGTACAACAATCAAACTAAGAGAAATCCATAGTAAAATAAACTTAAAACAGTTGTTTTATAGATTCCATTCATCGAAGTCCTCCACACTTAATCTCTGGCAGCTGTTAGAAGCTTTCTTGGAAATGTAGGAAACCACTAATTAGAAAAGACCCTGTGAGTGAAGCTGATACACCAAAAAAAGTCAAATTACTACAAGCGTTCAGTCACTCCAGGCACACACAGAGCAGGGAGTCATGTGGCGCTCCACACATACACATACACACCTGGACTTGATTGGATGTGAAAACATCAGCCGAGAGTTGCTTCTCTCTGTATGACCTCACAGCGTGAAACACTTTCAAATACATTTCCAAGGACGATATGTGCTGTTACTCTTGAGCCTTTCTGTTGGTGCAGAGCCACAATGCATCCCTCATTGTTGTCTCTGATACACGTTTCTGCAACTTCACAAACTTGTAAACTAGATTTACTTATTTGCCTGAAATCTTTCAGTTGTATTCAGCAGTAATGAGACTTACTTGGAATCTCTGTGTGACTGTGTACAATAACACAACGTAACACAAACCATATGGGCCTCAGATGATCCTTTTACCCAGAATGCCTTATCGTATCTGAGTATGGATAATCCTGGGGGAATGTAACCTCCAACTCACGAGTCACACAAGAAAAAAGTCTCAAAATCCAAAGTTTTAGTTCTTCTTTATCATCCTTACAATACTCGATCTACAGACTTTGCTACGTATGATGTTATGATTGTGATGTTTTATGAAACTGGCTTTAATCAACATTCTTATAGTCTGGATCCCTTGATTGCTTGTATGTGAAATTGTACTCGTACTGACAAACCACAAAGAATCATCACGTTCTGGCTTCAACTGTACTGACTCCGTCTAATCTCTCTTCTTTGTCAGCCGGCAGCTGTTTTCAGCGAAAAAGCTCTAAAAAGCCATCGTAACTATGACCCTGCTTATCTGTGATGAAGTGGAGCAGGTACCTGCCATAGAGCCAGACATCTCCCGCAGGATTTAGAGACCAAAAGCGTTAATAGTGGAATTAAATCCGCCAGGTGCCCAGAAACAAATAAATGCTGACGTTGCTCTGTGCCTGCTGGAAATGTCAAGAAGTCTACTTTCAAATTCCCTTCAGTGGTGACATGTCGGTGTTGTGCTCACACCGTGGACTATAAAACAAGTGGACGTGGCCACTGTGACGTCAAACGTCCGTTTGTGGACGGCGGCTTCGAAGCCTCGAGTTTTGCGTTGCGGCCGCAGCCGTCTTGTTGGTGGAGTCAAGCACAAACGAACCCTAAACAAGACATTTTTAGACTAAAATGTTACAATTGACTTTCAAGAAGTGAAAACACAAACTGTGAAAGGGTTAAAGTTTTTAAGACCAAAACACGGACAACACCCAAACCGGACAACGCCGTGGTAGTGACCTGTCAATCACAAGGTAGCCCCGCCCTAAAGCATCTAAACGGGACAATTCACTAAATAAACAACAAGCTGTGTTGAAGAAGACGTGAAACTACAGACTGAGACATAAACTCATCAGCAAAATGTTTCCTGAGGGAATAAATCAAGAGAGAAGTAGGAACATTTTCTCATAGACTTCTATACAGACTGAGACATAAACTCATCAGGAAAATGTTTCCTGAGGGAATAAATCAAGAGAGAATTAGGAACATTTTCTCATAGACTTCTATGCAATCTGAAAATCTTCAGATGCTCCACTAGGTTGTGTGCTGTTTGACGCTGGTCAGGCAGTTCAGGGGGTTTGCCAGAGTTTAGCACAGCTGCACGGAGCTGTGGGAAATACAGTTGACCAGAGTGGAATTTGCGGCCCATGCAACCAAAACAAAATCCCCAGAGAAATATTCTGGCTGTTGTCTTTTTCGGTCGTCAGTACATCCCAGTTTCCCACATCTCTCTTCCTCCCACTCCATCTATTTCCTGCCATCCATCCTCACGTTTAGCCTCTGAAATCCACACACGTGTAACACAAATCCTCTGAAAAGCAAGACGGAGAATAGAACCAAAAGGCGGATCAGAGAGAATAAATAAACGGGGGGGGGGGGAAGACGAGAGATAACGAAGAGATTCCTCAGTGTTCTCACAGTGATGGATGAATGTTGACAGGATGTGAGATGACGGATGGAGCATGATACAATAACAGTTATTATCCAGCCATATATCAGAGAATACATTTCAACGTGTTCAGATTCAAATCTTTGTTCCGCAAACTTAACAAACCGTCAAAATCCCACAAATTAAACATCTGTTTCAGAAAGTAAAAGAGCATAAAAACTAGAAACATAACTTATGACTTGGACTTTTAACTGTAACGTTGATTTAGTGGGTTTTATTTCAGTATCTTTTGTCCCAGGAGCCAAACACTGAGATAAATGAATGAATAAATCATCTTTGTGAAACAGCATCTGTTTTTAAACACTTTGCACTTAAGTTGATGTAAAACGATCCCACATGGATATTTTGGAAATCATCATCATAGATGTGTTGACAGTAATTTAAGACTCATAAAACTTCTGATTAGTTTCTGCACTTTCCCAACACTTCACCATGTGTACATATCACCTGCTAAATGTTACTGCAAAATACAAAACTACTGACTTGTGATTAGAATATCAATGCAACAGCAAACATTAAAATAGTTTCAGCCATCTTTAAAAACTACATCCTATCCTAACAGATTTCATAAAGTGTGTGTAGGTGTGTGTGTGTGTGTGTGTGTGTGTGTGTGTGTGTGACACATGTCATATCATGACCTCGTGCTACCTCATCAGCCTCTGTGACCGTGAACACAGCCTGCTTCTTAATAACGCGACCACAACACACACACACGTAATGGACTCATTTAAGAAGCCACGTCTACAGCGCCAGAGCATCATCATGCACAACAAACCACACACACACACACACGCACGCGCGCACATGCACGGAAGGTGTCAGAGATGCGCGTTCTGGGCAGGTTTTGCAGAAAAGCTCCTGCTGAGTTGGCGACTTGTGAATAACTTCTCCAGTCCTGCACGTCTCTGCACGCACGCACACGCGCCGCCGGGTGTTTCTTCTAATCTGTGTTCTGCTCGTGCCTCTTCTTTTTAAACAGATTACACAGATTACACAGATTATAAAGTGTGTATGGAGGAGCCGCGAGACACTGTCACGAAGTCGCTGTGCCCGCGTGTCAGAGTCAGAGTCAGCTCGTGAGTTCTTACCTGCTGCAGTTTCACCCGTGAGGAGAAAGAAACCGGCTGCTGCTGTCAGAGAGAGGAAGAGAGTGAGGAGGCTCCCTCTCTCCCCCACACACACTCCCTCCCTCTCTCCCCCACACACACTCCCTCCCTCTCTCCCCCACACACACTCCCCCCCTACACCCTCCCTCTCTCTCTCTCTCTCCCCCACACACACTCCCCCCACACACACTCCCTCCCTCTCTCTCTCTCTCTCCCCCACACACACTCCCTCCCTCTCTCCCCCACACACACATCCCTCCCTCTCTCCCCCACACACACTCCCTCCCTACACACTCCCCCCATACACCCTCCCTCCCTCTCTCTCTCT
>CALSBV010009818.1:27262-37339 GCA_943590825.1 Bovichtus diacanthus | reverse complement strand
ACACACACACACACACACACACACACACACACACACACACACACACAGGCGTGTATGCTTTTATTTATATATATAGAGATATAGATAGAGATAGAGATAGATAGATAGATATAGATATAGATAGATAGATAGATAGATATATAGATAGATATAGATATAGATATATAGATATAGATAGATAGATAGATATGTAGATAGATATAGATATATAGATATAGATATAGATATATAGATATAGATATATAGATAGATAGATAGATAGATAGATAGATAGATAGATAGATAGATAGATATATAGATATATAGATATAGATAGATAGATAGATAGATAGATAGATATGATATGATATAAGATTTGATATGTTAAGGAAAATTACTTTTTTTTTAAATAACTTTTTTTTCCATGAAAATTAGGTCTTTTGACATCCAAGCTTTTTTCATAAAAATGTAAGTTTTAAAAAAATAATAATAATAATCATGAAAATTAAGGTTTTTTTCACATACAAGCTTTTTCCAAGAAAATTAAGTGGTTTTTTTTTTAAAAATGCATTTTTTTCCCATGAAAATTAAGGATTTAAAATAAAATATATAAAAAAATTCATGAAAATTAAGGGTTTTTTTCACTTTCAAGCTTTTTCCATGAATTCTTTTTGTTTTTTTTGACATCCACACTTTTTTCATGAAAATTAAGTTTTTTTTTCAGCGACCAAGTCATAACTTTGTGTCTTGTGTGTGCAGACAAACAGCTGGACCTGACCACAGTGGACCTGAAAAAGCTCAAAGTTAAAGACCTGAAGAAGATTCTGGAGGAGTGGGGCGAGTCCTGCAAAGGCTGCGCCGAAAAGTCCGACTTCATCCGCAAAATCACAGAGCTCATGCCCAAGTACGCTCCTGCAGCCGCCAAAGCACGGACAGATCTGTAACGAGGAAGGGAAACAAAACACACCCCAGACTACTTTGGACTTGACTTGGACCAGACTGCAATTCAGTGAGGAGGAGGAGGAGGAGGAGGAGGAGGACCAGGAGGAGGAGGAGGAGGACCACCAGGAGGAGGAGGAGGAGGACCACCAGGAGGAGGAGGAGGACCAGGAGGAGGAGGGGAGTTTTGTCGGACACGTTTCTCAGTCTTTGCACACATCTGATGTTCCTACACTGATTTAAAACTGGTTAAAGGGGAAACGAGCATTGGAAGCAGGTTTTTCTGCTCATGTCGTCAACACTGCTGCTGTTCTCCACTAAAGAAATTCTTCGTCGACTAACGATCATCGATTACTTGATCAAAATTTTTTTGCAAAGGTACCACTTTTAAATCTTACCAGAGATGTGCTCATACATTTCATGGGAAAAAAACCATAAAACTAGAAGAACTCACTAAAGAAATCTCAAAGGTCGCATAGTTTACTGATTGGCAAAAAAAAAAAACGGGAGTGATTCTCCAGAAACGGACGCTGAGCCAGCTCCAGGTCACGCAGCAGACGCTCACTAACACACTTCTCCAGCCGACGTGTTCTTAGACGCCGAGATGTTTTTCATTTCCTCCGGCGTCGGGCCCCGATTTTTACACTGCGCTGCAATGATCCGGATGTGCAAAGAACATAAAGTTCATCCGAAGCTGATCCGAGGCTTCGGATGAACATCGGCGCACATGTGGACGCAGGATGAGAAGGGATCACTTCCGTGGTCACGTACGGAGGAATGACGAGCGGCCGCAAAGAGTTTTAGCGTAAAAGTGAACCGACGCTCTGCCGTGGAGACGCTCTCCCCTCTTAACCTCAAACTTAGTCTTTTTGTTTCTTTACAGTCGACAGTCACCCATATTCCAGCCCGGGGTCAAACTACATGTGCCATTATTAAACGAATGAACTCAACTTTGTGTTTTCTTTATCTTATTTCTGTGTTCTCGTGACACGCAGTTAAACTTCTTTTTTACACGGAGCGTCCAGTGATCGGTGTCTCCTGCGTCATGGAGCTGCTACTATTTGGATAAACGGTTAATCGTTAAAGTAATTTATCATGCAAAGCTAGAAGTTAGAAAATGTTTTTTTTCAGCCGCTCAAATGTGGAGATTTGCTGTTTTTTTTTCTTTGTCATATTAAAGTGAATATTTTTGACAAAACTAGACATTTAAAGACGTCGACTTTGAGAAACTGGGACGGGCATTTTTTTTTACTATTTTCTGACGTTTTATAGACTATTCTCTCGAAGATAATCTGCAGATTAATCGATAATGAATCTTGTTCGTGGCAGCTCTGGTGTGTCGGGTTAACGAGGCGCCGGGAACTTTTGCTCGCCCAACTTAAGTCATGCACAACAGGAAGTGCTCGCGGAGGCCGTGGTGTATGGGTGACTTCTGTTCCAGCTAGTCTCTGGCACAGGAAGGCAGAAAGGAATATTTATTGATTTTTCTTTTTTTTTTAGGATTTTGTTTCTCACTTCTAATCTTTAGTTTTGGGTTTTTGACCCGATCGATTACCTCCCCGATGGTTCCTGTAGTTTTAAGTGTGAACGTTGTGACTCGTATGAAATCCGTCTCGGCTCTCCTGCTGTCACCTGCCACTCCGCAGCAGCGCCGGAAACACTTCCAGCATAATCCATGAAGTAACTGGACGATATTGTTGAAATTTAAAATAAACTTGACTGGGGGAGGACCACACCGACCCTCGCCTCAAAGTCAGCTGTGCAAGAATATTTATGTTCCTGAACATGGAGGGGAGGAGCTATACACATTTCTTCCACATGTTGCACAGACCCCCCCCCCCCCCCCCCCTGGATATTTTATTGTTTGATGTAAGCAAACAGTGTACTTAAAAAAAGAAACATGATAAAGGGTTTGTGATGCTTGATGGGGGAAATTAAAACTTAAAATATGTTGTTTCACGTTGACCTTTTCATGTAAGGCCCTGTCATTTGTTACAACTGTACTATTCTACTTTTTCATTAAAATATGAAAAAAGCCCACGTGGAGTAGAGGATATGATTTCATTAAACATTTCACGTAAACGCACAGTCATTTTCTGCCACTCGGTGTTTGAATGAAAACTAGTAAAAGCTGCAGTTTGGTGCATCATGGGAGTTAGGGTTCCTTCAGTGTTCCTGGTGCAGTGGCAGAATCCTCCACAGAGGTGCATCATGGGAGTTAGGGTTCCTTCAGTGTTCCTGGTGCATCATGGGAGTTGGGGTTCCTTCAGTGTCTACATATAGAACACACAGCCTAAAATCTAATGAGGGATTTCAACTCATGAGACGAAGGATAACCACGTGAAATGTCCAGAGCTTCATGTCTTTAGTGAGTCTATTCCAAAGCCAAAGCCTTTGACATGTATGTCTGATGTTTCCTGTCCCATATCTCCACTCAGTAATGGCTAAAACTGAATTATATTTTATGTTTGTTTTTTGTTTTTTTTAAAAAGGACCGAATTTACAACTTGGATGTTCACAGAAAAAAAAATAAAATTTTGTAATCTCTTCTGTGAATCAAAAAGTCATAAAATAAATTGTTTCACTATCTTTTTTTATTTTTTAAATGTTATTTTATTGAAAAAACATTTCAGACATGTACTCACCAACTCAACATTAACTTAAATTTAAAAAAAGCATTAAAAAAAAGGGATAAATAAACTTCATAAATAAACATCCATAATATGAAATCAAAAGAAAATAAAGTAAAATATTCTTCAAACATTTCCACCCTCAGATCGTGTTGAACTTGTGACGTCATGACGCCGCCGTCGTTGCGTCATCACGTCGTCCGCCCTCCTCGGGGAAAGCGCACATTCCTATTGTCCAATATGGCGGCGTAGGTGCAGACCCTCCTCGGCTGACATGTTTTTAAACGATTTTACGCTTTTATTTGGATATATATGCAGGTATTCAGCGTCTGGAGCGGTAGCGTGTGTTTGCCGAAGCTCTCGTCTGTCACCTAGTTTTTGCTAACACTCCTGGAATTCGCGTCCCAGGCCGGATTCCCGTTGCAGGCGCCGAAAAGTTTCAGCTCCACCATCGTCTGAAGATGAAGCGGCAGGCCGGGAGAGAGACGAGTCCGTCCAGGGCCGCCGCCAAACGGATCCGGGAACGGGAGCGAGAGAGCACGCGGAGGGAGGAGCTGCCGCCGCCGCCGCCGCCTCCGCTGGCTCTGCTGCTGGCGGAGAGCCGGGGATACCACCGCCGGAGCCGGAGCAGGGAGCGAGAGAAGCCGCGGCTCAGGGAGGAGCGGGCGGCCGCCCTGGAGCTCCACCACCGACACGAGCTCAGCCTCCTCGGCCGTCCTCCGCTGCGGACCACGGCGGCAGAGCTGCCCGCCGCCAGGCCCGGCACGCTGGAGTACAAGACGCTGCTCATCAGCAACCTCGGCTCGCAGGTGTCCGACGAGGACGTGGAGGACGCGTTGTTTCACGAGTTCAAAAAGTTCGGGGACGTCAGCGTGAAGCTGTCGCACACGCCGGAGCTGGGCCGGATCGCGTACGTGAACTTTCGGCACCCGGAGGACGCCAAAGAGGCCAGACACGCCAAGTCCTCCAGGTTAGTGTTGGGTGACCGGCAGCTTAAAATTGAGCCCATGTACGTGAGGAGGCGGAGTGTGACGCCGCCCGACGCTGGATATCTCCCCGTGCACGCCCCGTACCCGTACCGCCAGCGCTCCCTGTCCCCGCCCGGGCCGGCGGGGAGCAACATCAGAGACATCAGGGCAAGACATTACGCGCTGGAGACCCTGGGTCTCAGCAGGGAGCGCGAGAGGCTTTTGGATTATTATGGTATGCTGGATGAGCGGGGCCGGCCCTATGGTTTCCCTCCAATGCCAGTGGTGGAGGATTTAAAACCCGAGGATGACCAGAGGGCGACCAGCAACCTTTTTATTGGAAATTTGGATGGTAATGTTACAGAAGCAGAACTGAGGAGGGGGTTTGACAAGTATGGCGTCATTGAGGATGTTGTCATTAAACGCCCCGCCCGTGGACAGGGCGGGGCTTATGCTTTTGTGAAGTTTCAGAACCTGGACATGGCCCACCGGGCCAAGGTGGCCATGCAGGGGCGGCTGATGGGAGGCAACCCCATAAAGATCGGCTATGGCAAAGCTAACCCCACCACGCGGCTCTGGGTGGGCGGGCTCGGGCCCGGAAACTCCCTCGCCGCCCTCGCTCGGGAGTTCGACCGCTTTGGGAGCATCAGGAATATAGACTACGTTAAGGGGGACAGTTTCGCTTACATTCAGTATGAAAGTCTGGACGCTTCCCAAGCCGCCTGCACACAGATGAGGGGGTTCCCTTTAGGGGGCCCTGAGCGCCGGCTGAGGGTGGACTTTGCTAAAGTCGAGGAGAGCCCCTCTCGGCCATTTCCTACCGGTTACCAGCCGCCTGTTGTAGCCCCCTCCCACTATGAAGTCCTCGGGGAGACCTACAGCCGCCATCGCAGCCTGGAGCGGGAGCTGAGAGGAGCCCGGGAGCGTTCATCTCCTCCCTCCCACAGCCTCGTCTCCTCCCAGAGGGAGAGGGAGAGGGCCCTGCTGGAGAGAGACTTCCCCACCAGCCCCACACGTAGCCTGGAGAGGAGAGCGGCAGGAGTGGAAGCTTTCGGGAGGAGCGGGAGAGGAGCGAGGAGTCGCAGCAGGAGCAGGGAGCGGTGGCTGAAGGAGAGGGAGGAGAGGAGGAACAGGAGGAGGAGCAGGAGTCTGTCCACTGACAGGCAGACGGAGGAGAGGGAGAGGGAGAAGGAGAGGGGGAGGTCGAGGGTTCGAGGTCCGGGAGGGGCCGTCTCTCCCGACGCGAGTCCAGACCGAGCGCGAGTCCGAGCTCCCGACTCCACCACCGAGCCGAGAGACCACACGCCGGAGAACGGAGGAGGCGGGCGACACTCTGCCACCAATGAAGAAGATCCGCCACCCGGCCGCCACCACAGCAAGAGGTCCAGCGAGCATCTCAACAACCATCACCATCGGAACAACGAGGTCGTCGCCACCGTGTCCCCCGCGATCCACACGGACACGCACACCGCCTCCTCTCTCAGCACGCTGTCGGAGTTCGCCCAGGCCTCGCTGTCCAAAACGTGGCACGGCTTCTTCGCGCTGAAGAACAGCAGTTTCCCCACGGAGCTGTACATGCTGGAGGGCGGCGCCTCCTTCTTCAACACGGTGATGAAGGACACGCTGAAGCTGCAGAGCCAGAACCAGCCCAGCCAGCTGAAGATCGCCCAGAGGCTCCGCATGGACCAGACGCGCCTGGATGAGGTCACTCGCCGCGTCAAACTCGGACGACCCGACGGGTTCGCCATCCTGCTGGCTCTCCAGGGCCCCATCGACCGCCAGGCCCCCGAGCTGGGACTGCAGGCTCGCCTGCTCCGCCACCTCGTGACCTACCTGCGCAACAAGGAGGCGGCCGGAGTCGTGAGCCTCCCCGCCGCAAAAGAGGGGGGGCCCGGGGCGATGCTGTACGCCTTCCCCCCCGGAGTGTTCTCACAGCAGTACCTGCAGGCTGCCAAGAGGACTGTGGGTAATCTGGACGAGGAGCACATGGTTATTGTGATCGTCACCGACACTAATTGACACTGAAGACTACAGACGCACACCGGGCGCCGAGAGGAACTACAAACTCTTCCACGTTGTTTTTTTTTTTTTTTTAGAAAGATGCATTTTATTGTTTGGTTCCGTATCTTATGAATGAAACTCAAAGTACACTACATCTCTCGCGTCCCTCTTCCTCAGTTACTTTGTCTCTGATGACGGTTTCACATCACGGCTACAGGAAGTGACTTGTTTATAAACGGCCTGAAAAACACTTAAAGAAAAATGTTCACCCACTGAAAGTGAATTTGTGTGTTAATAACTCACCGGTGTCACCTGCACGATGAAGACGAGCGTGTGTGTGTGTGTGTGTGTGTCTCTGTGTGTGTGTGTGTGTCTCTGTGTGTGTGTGTGTGTGTGTGTGTGTGTGTGTCTCTGTGTGTGTGTGTGTGTGTGTGTGTGTCTCTCTGTGCGTGTGTGTGTGTGTGTCAGATGTTTTCAGATAGATTTCTGCTCCGTTTACTTAAACTCATCAAGACTTTTCTCCGTCTTGAATCGTCTGCCGCACGTCGTGAGTGATCAACACACAGACGATGGCCGTGGGTGAAATGTATCGGCCTCCTGCACATTTATACTCTAAACTTTAACACGCGACACTAAATCTGAGGGGTTTGTTTCTATGCTCGTTTACTTTATTTGTTTTCCTTTTTATCAGAATTGACCACGTCGTTCTGTATCTAACTATGTGGCAGGTTTTTATACGAAGTGATTGTACTGTAAAGTGAGTCCTCTGCTGGCGTCAGTGGAGACCCGTCCCTGTGACTGTATATTTTATATAGCTAGTGTTTTATCAATTCAACCATTCCAGTTTGTTTTTCGAAAGGTGTGAGTGTGTTTCGGTCCGTTGTTGCATGCAGGAAACGGGAAAAAAAGTAATATTTTGTCCGTCTTTCAGCTGTCATACTGGTGCGAGGTCTGATCATATTACTGGTTCGGATTTTATATTGTATACAGACTTTTATTCCATTTTAATGCAACAATCCATCCATCCCTTTTCCATCCACGCTCCATCTTCAGCAATGTCTTTACTTTGTCTCTTCATGCAAACATTTACAGGACGTTTTAGTTGAATAAAACGACAATTTTTTATCAGAAACCAGAAGAATTGATGTAGTTTCATCAACTTTGAGGTGCCCTAAAAAACTTTTAAACTTTGTGGAAACACAGGAAGTACCAGCAGCAAACAACGCACAGCTGTGGACGTATTTTAGACACCTTAAAAAAATCACAATATTTTTACCGTGCTGTCAGACTTTCTGACGGGAACTGAAGCTGTTATCTTCAAAGCCACCAGACTCCATTGACAAAAACAGTAATTTTACCGGGCAGAACACAGACTTTGCTGCTCTCCTGCTGCCTCCATCTGTTAGTTATTTTGTGTTATTGTGTGACTTTGGTGTTTTAAAGGGTTAGTTCGTATTCTCCAAAGTCACACAATAACAGAAACTAACCAACAAACGGAGGCAGCTGTAGACCAGCAGCTCCCGTGTACTGCCCGGTAAAATGACCGTTTTTGTCAATGGAGTCTGGTGCCTTTTGACGAGAGCAGATAACGGCTTCAGTTCCCGTCTGACAGCACGGTAAACATATTGTAAATACAGCAACACTTGAACTGCTGTTTTTTAAGCTGTCTAACATGCGTCCACAGCGGTACGTTGTTCAGCTTCCTGCTGGTACTTCCTGTCTGTTTCTACACACGCGACACACCGGCTGTGGAGAAGCAGCTCATACAAGCACACATCAGAACTGTCCCTTTAATGACCTTTTAGACACACACACACACACACACATGCGTGTTCATTTCAATAAACCTCACCTCAGTCTTTTCCAACAGCTGCTGAAATATTGAAATATGTCTTCAGCATTTATCTCTTGGGGGTTTTTTGTAACCTAATTTTCTTTTACTTCATTGTTCAGTGAATGTTTGTGCAAAGGTGATAATTTAGAGACAAAAACAACCCGTCTGTGTGCATCATGGAACACACACACACACACAGTGTTTCTGTTTTTATTCCCACTGTTTGTTTACAGCACAAACAACTAAAAGTGTAAACGTGGATGTGAAATAAACACGTGCGTGAGCGTGTGCACGTAGAAAACTGCGGATGACTTCCCATTACGTCACTTTTCTTTGATTATTATGTCATTTGTCATAAAAAAATGCTTTACAGACATGAAGGTGATTTAAAAAAAACACTTATAATTACAATGAAATTAAACCTAAAATAAGCTGAAACAGGAGAATAAAAAGTAGCACAAGATAGAAATAAATATTCACAAATTGGAAGTAAAATCTGTCCCGAAAATGATATTTTCCTTCTTTTATTCTGTTATTTTAAATATATTTTGTTAATTAAAGCCACATCTGTCGCATTCTTCAGTAACTGATTACTTTTTATTCCACTTTGTTTTTCTGACAAACAGTTTCTAGTCATTTTTTGCAGATTATTTGCCGTTGAAACGCGCTTCAGAGGAAAAAAACAGGTAATTTTAGTCTGGAAATGAGTTTAAGTTTTACTTTCGTATAAAAAGTGAAACATCTGTTTTCCATATAAATAAACTTGTTTCAATAATGTAAAACAATCGTCTTTAAAAAGCTGAAATATTCTCACTGCAAAATAAGATCAAGGTTCATCTGTGATGAAGGAGACATGTGGACACAGGGGGGCAGTGCAGGACCTGTCTGTCTCTCTGTCTCTCTCTGTCTGTCTCTCTCTGTCTGTCTCTCTCTGTCTCTCTCTCTGTCTGTCTCTCTCTGTTTCTCTCTCTCTGTCTGTCTGTCTCTGTTTCTTTCTCTCTCTCTGTCTCTCTCTGTCTCTCTCTCTGTCTGTCTCTGTCTGTCTCTCTCTCTCTCTCTCTCTGTCTCTCTCTCTCTGTCTCTCTCTCTCTGTCTGTCTCTCTGTCTCTCTCTCTCTGTCTCTGTCTGTCTCTCTGTCTGTCTCTCTCTCTGTCTCTCTGTCTCTCTCTCTCCGTCCCTAAGCTGAAGGAAAGGGAAGACGGATTATTGGATTTGGTGGAAGACTCTGAGGAAGAGACGAGATTATTGTGGCAGGAGGACGATGACGGCAGGGAGGCGAGGGAGGAGTACCAGGAAGGAGCAGGAGGAGGAGAGTGATGGCTCACAGCGGGGCGCCGCTGGGTTGAGCTGCTGATGACCGGTGGTTAAATATCACAGCTGTCTGCCGCTCTGAGGAGGAGGAGGGGGAGGAGGAGGAGGAAGGGGAGGAAGAGGATAAGGAGGGGGAGGAGGAGGAAGAAGAGGGGGAGGAGGGGGAATCCAAGGAGACATTTAGAGCTGGAGCAGAGTGGTACTTTCAGAGGAGTTGGTTGTTAGGAGGAGCAGGAAGGAGGAGGAGGAGGAGTTGGCAGCGAGTACAGAACAATAACCTGGAGAGAAACGTTTAGCTGCTGATGAGTGATGGTTACATGTCACGGAGGAGGAGGAAGAGGAGGAGGGGGGAGGAAGAGGAGGGGGAAAAGGGGGAGGAAGAAGAGGAAGAGGAGGGGGAAAAGGGGGAGGAAGA
>CALSBV010009806.1:0-10978 GCA_943590825.1 Bovichtus diacanthus | reverse complement strand
CATCAACACAAGACGCATAATGTATTTAAGATCATCAAGTGATTTAAATCAAATCATATAATCCCATCAAACCAAGATAATGGGATTATACAATCTGTTGAGGGGAACACCTGTTTCCTCTCCGTGTGGCACCTGAAAGTGTTTCCAGATAAATGGAAGTCTGCGTGTTTATCTCCAGGTGTGCATGTCTGTATTTGTGTTTGATACAACGACTCTTTTACTTATCCTCACGCACGCACACACACACACACACACGCACGCGCACTTTTTTTTCTCAGTCTCTCACTGATTCTCTGTTTGACCCTCTCTCTTTCTCTCTATCGATTCAGACCACAGCAAATGACTAATTCCATTTAAATAACTCCGGATGAATATAAAGGGATCCCTTTACTGACTCATACTGAATACTGACAAGATAATCCAGAAAGTGACTTGTGCGGACTTCTAGATGAATCTCTATGTTAGCCTACACCAAATACCAAAAGACAATCCCATCTTTAAATTGCAGTGAATACCTAATGAATCCAGCTGACAGATCCAGGTACTGCGAAGGTGAGTTGTCAACTCACCTTCAGTAAAACTTTCTTCGTGCGGATGAGCACAATGTTTTATATTTTTTTTTTCCCACGGCTTTATCTATTCGGAGGCCTGATGTCGAGCGGTGCTGCTACAGTGAGAAGGTTTGATGCTACCTGGCTTTTGAGCGGACACCATCATGGATTCTTTTTCATTATACGAAAAATCTAAACCTACAGAATCAGCCATTAAACTCCCTGCTGAAACATTTTCGAAACATTTCAAAAGGAATTCAATACCTTTCTTGTACAGGTATTGAAGATGAGATATTGCTTTGGCAGTGTGTAGTCATTTTCACATTATATCCTTTGTCAGCTTTGCTTCGCAGCTGCATGAAGGATTTTCCCATGCTTTTCCCCCACTTTCAACTTTTGTTGCTTCAGCACTATTTTTCTTCCGAGCGCTCGTACAACTTTGTCCTTCAACATTGTAACAGTGAGGAGACAGTGAAGTTTTAAACTGTTCGATAAACGCTCGTTCAGTTGCAGGCGCCCACTAAACAAATACACAGAGCCGGATTTACACAAACTACTTTAGGCATTTGCCTATAGGCCTTTGTCACTAGGGGCCCAGACAGAGGGGTGAAGAACATCAACTGCCTACATAATGAAAATATTAAAAAATATATGTTAAATATTATTCAATGTAGGCAAAATTAAACATTATTTATGTAATAAAAATATATACTATATATCGGCTATAGGAAGACGTCAGACTGACTAACAAATTAGTCAAAACTCATTAGCACCTGCTATAAACAAATTCAGCGCCGTAGCTCCTCTAATTTCAATTCGCTGATAATCATCTGGCAGTTAAAAGTAATTTAGTTTTTTTTTTTGTTTACCAAATAACAAAACGTGCGTTTAGGGGGGCCCAAAAAATACCTACCTACCTGCCTGATGTAATATATCCATTTAATCTGACGCTGGGTCTAAAATGTATTACTATTGTCTCCAACTTTTAAATGACACCACATGAAATGGAAACTTTCTGTTTAGTGTCTATAAAGACTTTACTCTACAAAACAGTTGATTAATGAATTTTATACAATTTCAGGTAGCTACATTTTTGCCATTAATAAGGAATTAATCAAATCTGTCTTTGTTTTAACTCTGAATATAAATTGAAAACCTGTGTAGGTATGCCCTTGATATTTTTGTCCCTGAGAAAATATAAAAAGTGGAAAAAGTCACCTGTAACTATCAGGCATAACTGTGTTGTGTGTGAAATTCAGTGGTTCAATGGCAAATTCAAAAGAGGACACAAAGCGTGTATGAGAAAGATAAAGGGCGATGATGGGAGACTTAAAGAGAAAAAGAAAGGAGACAGTGAAACTCAAAGAGAATGAGTGAGCCAGAGAGGAAGGAAATTGAGAGAGACGGGGGAGAGAGGAGAGAGACCGAGAGATGATTGATGGAGCCAAAAAGCCGATTTCTTGCTTCATCTGATCTGCATTACTCTGCAATCAGCAGACACACACACACACACACACACACACCTTGCAATCAACACACACACACACACAAACACACACCTTGCAATCAACACACACACACACACACTCTGAACGTCTGCAATCAACACTCAGGTTACTGATCAGCGACTGTCATCAACAGCACACACTGCATACATATAGGCAACTACACACACACACACACACACAGATACAAATACAACACACGCACATACACATATACACAAATGCACACACACCGTTGGTTTAGGCTGGTCATGAAGTCAGTACTCATCTACCTTGGTACAGATAGCTTTGGTCTTCACCCGCCCAGAAGCATGCTTACACTCACACACACACACACACACACACACACGCACACGCACACACACACACCCACTCTGCTAGGAGACGAGTATCTGAAAGCATTAAACGTTGCACGCACAGGCCCAGTCTGAAGGATGCCAGTTGTAACATGTGTTAATGGTAACACCTCCCACCGTGTTTTACAGCTACTTTGGGTTTTGTGTTTTGCAGACAGACGGCCTTGCTCGCTTTCCTTTTTATTTTCTCAATTGATCCCCGAAGGACAAATTCATCTCTTCGCTTGCCTCCTCAACAGGAAGGTCAAACGGCAGGGTCGGCTGCCGCTACACAACTGCTCCCCTGGAGCTTTAGGCCTTCAGTATGTTACTCAAGGACATCACTTTCATTTGGGCCAGAGAAACAAAACACACAGACCTGAAGCCAAAAGTCTCCGTTTTATTTTGCACTCAGGGATATTCTTAAAACAAATTTATGACCATTGCACAACTAACATATTTAACAATGAATGATGAATATTGTAACAGGTCAATTTTGATGAAATACATACAATCTGACACAAACATCAACTAGTTGAACTTTTAATTATGAACCTTGTTATCAGTTTTGGTGCCATATGAAGCGAACATACATGTAAAATGCACGTTTTGACTTTACACAAGACAGTGTTGTTAACGTGCAGCTTCCGGGTGCTATCTTGGAGCTGATCCTGACTTTTCTTTCTTGAGTGAGCGGGAAAAAAATCCTGCGAGAATTTTTCAGTCTAATTGGTTGGATGGTGTCCATTCTTCGAATAAAAAAGAGCATAGCTGAACAACTCAAACGCAGGTGTTTGTTTGCTGCCAAAAACAACACTGTTGCCACCAGTGAACTCTAGATAAGGACTGCAAAAGTTGGGCTTAGCTAAATTATTTGTTTAACAAATAAGAAAAAATATATATTTGGCCACTCAGCGAGAACCATGACAATTTAATGTCAAATGTTATCACATTTGCGTGAACTAGGGGTGTCGCACATGACTCTTTGCTAAGCCCCGCCCCTGCTGTCGGAGCTAGCAAGGAGCCCGCGCTGTCACTAAGTGCACTCCCTGAAGAAATATCAATTTTTTTGGGAGAAACCAAAAGCGATTTCAGAGAGAAGCAGACAGGAAGTCTATAATATGCATTTGAAGGATATACCCAGAATGTCAAACTGACTCGGCGGCGATAACAGTTTAAAGATAAAGATAGAAGCTAAAGCCTTCTACGGATCACGGCGTAAAAGTGAACCACGATGTCTTCAAACGACATTAAGGAGCAGCACTGTTCCTGTAAAGCGCGACAGCTCTTTATTCACTGTTGCAATCAAAAAAAAAAGCGAAAGCAGTATGTTGGAGCCATTTAGTGCTAGAGTTATGGTTAAAAGTATGATTCATGATGTATATTAATATGAACCATTAATTTACTTTATGTAATCCAGTGGAGTGATAATGTGCTCTCACCTTTCTGTGAATGAGTGTGTGAGTATGACGCCACGCTGCACCTGTAGTGGGCACTACGAGGCCACTAATAGGAGACTTTAAATACACAGGAAATGTTTTGTCTGAGGCTCAGATGGCGGAGAAGCAACAGTTTTCCGATCACATAAAACGACATTAAATTGCATTATCACGTTATATTTGGATTTTGGATAATTGTTCACTTTTACTAAACAGCTGGGATTAGCCGTTTGACAGTATTCATGATATCTTCAGCAGCTAGCGTAGCAGAGAGTGCTACCGCTAGTTAATGATGTGCTGCAAAAGTTAGCTCCAAATGTTTCCACGTTGAAAACATAACGTTTTTAGAAACAGATGTCTCCTTCCAACCTCTGTTGGTAACGAGTATCACTACCACACATGGCCCAGGCACAACGTTTAACCATGACTAGCTCACAATCCCACAAACCAGCATGAAAATGTTAAAAAATCAAGAAAATATGAAACGATTGCATGAGAGTTTATGAAGCAGAGCCGCATAGCTGTCAGACCCTGGTCGGAGCGGTCCGGTGCTATGCTGTGATTGGCCGGTCTGCGTTCAAGGGGGCGGCACTCAGTGAAGGGTGAGTTGTGTTTTACAATAGTGTTCCTGTAGTAGGGATCATTAGACCTCTGTCATTTTCTCATTTATCAAAGATTGAGCTGAACACAAATACACTGTACATATTGTGCTTTGTGCTGTATACTCACTGTACAAACTGCACTTTGAATACAATGTATTTGGTATTAGAGTGCGGGACAGAAGAAAATGTCCAGCATGCTTGAACACACACACAAGACGACCCTGCTTAATATAGATGTGATAAATGAGAGCACGTGTTGGAATAAAATCAAACAATCTAAAATGTCTCACTCTCTTTAGCCAACACACACACACACACACACACACACACACACACACACACAGTATGACTTATTAGTAGTATAATGTATGTGAAGTATTTCAAAGCAAATGCATGCAAATGCACACACGCCCCACAGATGGATGAGTGATTAGTAACTTAATGTTAGTGAAGCGTCATCATTTTTCAGTTGAGTGCTGGAGGTTTGTTGGTATGAATTATGACCTCTGTATTGCCATACATCTACCATTCTGGTTTTTTTCCCCCCCTCCATCCAGCTTTCTATCTTATTGCGTGCATGTGTGTGTCTCTCTCTCCGGCTCCGTTTCTGTCGTCCTCCCTCGCCCCTTCTCCTCGTTCATCTCTCCTGCCTGCCTGATCATCATAATCAGATATGATTTATAGTGACACGCAAACTCGCGCGCACACAAATCGTTAATCAGATATTTGTCCTGCGGTGGGCTATCGTAATTCTAACGATAACAGAATCTCGGGAAGATTAAAAAAACACTGCAACAAGATGCTGTCTGATAAATTACTCTCCTTGAGCGGTTTATGAGCACCCACACACACACACACACACACACAGCACTTGTTTGTACACACACACACATGCAGTACATACATACAACAAACTGCTCTTATGTGTCTAAAAATGACCGCATTCGTGAAGGTAGTAAGGACACACACCAATCTTTTTTTTTTTATTATCTCTGTCATTATTTTCTCATACTTTCTGCAGCCTAACTCATTCTTGATCTGCTACACACTGTCTCAGTTTAGCTGATGTAAAAAATGCTAAATGATGCCATAGTGTACTAATGCGATTTATGCTGCGCGCATGCCGATGATCGCTGGTAGCTGATGTTAAAGGTGCAATCAGTAATATTTCACTGGCTCTTTGCAAAAACTGAGCGTTATTTATGAGCAGGGGCTTGCAAGTGTTGCTGATCAATGCCAGCAGCTCAGCAGCCACCGAGGTAACAGAGGAGCTTTTAAACTTTCTAAAGAGGCAGGTCTGTTTAAAAAGCTTGTATCTGTGAATGTGGAAGTATTGGCAACCGGGGAGAATATTATGCCTTGGAGGACTTCTGCACTCTATTGAGCTGAATGATTTTATGTTCCAAAATGAAAAAGCCACCATTTAAAATAGCGAATGCCTGCCCTCTCTGGATGCTTGTGGGTATGCAAATAAGACCTTTGCTTTGATATTAGTGGTGATTAGAAAATCTTCGCTTCAAAAATGTTTTCTCTATTTATTTTGCCAACACCAAATGAAGTGGTTTGTTTTTTCAGATATTCTCTGAAGGAGATGAACCGGCTACATTTTTACAAAATGGATTTACAAAGGTTCTTTAAATGGAAGATTAAGTCAAAAGTTGATATATTTGGAACGATACCACAACATATTTGTGCTCAAATCTTTTTAATCCCTACCATAAAAAAAGAAAGCACACACACACAGACATGTTGAATGGTTTGAATAAGGTTTTACATTTGATTTAATTGTATCCATTCAATCAAACATTACAGCAGTGGCACACCTGGCGCAGATCTACACTCTGATGAGTGCACTTTTCTAGTTTTATAGATTATCGATAAGTTGCTGAACTCAACTCTGCCAGCGGATATAATGAAGCTGTAGAGTAAAACTGTAGTATGCTCGGAGAGAGGGCAGAGGAGGAGAAAAGAGTAAAAGTGCAAAAGAGAGAGGGCCACAGTGAGATAGAATAGAGGGGAGAGACAGGAAAGGAAGATAAAAGGGAAGGAGAGCGAGGCAGGGGGAAGGTGATGGGGCAGAGACAGATGGAGCAAATGGAGTAAATGGACTACATTTCATATAGCGTTTTTCTACCTTAACAGACAAAGCACTTTAAAATGTTGCCTCTCACACACACACACACACACGCACACACACAGACCGATGGCGACCTGCTCATTGGAAGCATCTTGGGGTTCAGTGTCTGGCTCAAGGACACTTCGACATGAGCCGGAGATCGAAACGCCAACTCTGCGATTAATGTACAACCCGCTCTACCTCGGCCCCGAAGACAGTGAATGGGGGGGGTGGGGGGGGTATATAAGAACATTTATGACCATATTGTCTGCATTATCTGCAGTGTGTAAGTGTTAGTGACGCAGAGCAGAAAGTATCCAGTGTGAGCGCACAGCACTCTCACTTCTTCCTTATTCCTTATTATTATTACCTTTTACTCAGAAATGTGTCTTTTATAACCCGTTGCCTTTCGTCCGTGTGACAAACGTGTCATAAGAAGAGGTGGTGAAAGCGTTGACATTGACAGGAGGATTTGTTTGGTCAGGTTGCAATTTTTCCATTTTGTGTGCGAAACTCAGCTCCCACAGCAGAGCAAAGAGACCCTGATCTTTATTTGACTTTTTTTTTTCAAATCAAATCAAATATTTCAGTCAAATCAAATAATCCCTGATCTTTCGATGATCCGAAAAACACGAACCTTGTGCATCAGTCGCGAACGGTGAAACTTAGTTAACGCGAAGAAAAACATTTCACACACTCTCTCTGACGGATTCATGTTGATCGGATCATCGGAGAACTGCATTAAAAAAAAAGGAGGAAAACATGCGTATGTTTGATACTGTGGTGTATTTTGTAGAAAACAATAAAAGCTAACACTATAGTAGTACTAACCATATCCTAACCTGCCTTTAACCAAATACTTTAGTTGTCTGATCCTAACTTAACCATAGTGTTTTTGCCACAATCCAAACCTGTTTCTCTAAATGCATCGTATATTTCCATGCACAGATATTATAGAGTGAGAACTTTAAAGATGTTGGCATTGATAAATGAATGAAAAAACGCTAACGGAATTCAGGATTTTGCACAATCAGCTAATACTGACATTCCTGTCTGGCAATAGGCTTGATCACAGACAGTGCCTTGTTCACTGATCCCACACTCTTGCCTACAACAAAAATGCAGATATTGTTTATGGGAAGCATTCCTTCTCTTCTCTTCACACCTGGAATCACAGCTGTATTTCAGTGTTATATCCTTTCTCTCTCTCTCTCTCACACTCACACACATACTGTCTGTACGTGAGTGGCAGACACACTGTAAATGTGATAGTAACACTATCACACCCTTAATGGTTCCTCTTTTTCCTTTTTCCTCTCATATGATCTCCCTGCCTGTCTTTCTTTCATTTCATAGCAAATGTAAATCATACCGTTACCATACCGCTTGAATTTGAATCTGTTTTTGCAACAACACTTATTGTTATGCCGACCCCAGTCTGGCGGTAAAGAAAGAGAAAGGGATAAAGGATCCTCTCTTCTCCCACTTAACCAGGAGGAAATCAAAATCTCTCCTAATGAAACCATGAATTCTAATTTTCAGAACGTTTTCGATCATTTCCTTTCCATTTCCTGTTATCTGGATTTTCTGCTGTCCACTAAACACACTCTCACACATGGATGCACACGTGCCTGGGCAAACACACACAAACACACAATGGTGCAAAAGTTTTAATTGATCTGCGTGTACGCCAATCAGGGCGGTAATTTCCCCCTGGCTAATTTCCCAGCTTCTCTGTTTCTAGTGTGTGTTTTCAGTTTTTTGCCGTTCCTCCATTGCCTCCTGTGCAAGACAATTGTCTTTGTTCTTTGATTTCCAATTAGAAAGAGAAACCACATCTGGTTCTTCCTTTATTTGTCTCCTTCTCTATCTCTCCTTATCTTTCTCCGACTTCTCATTTTTTCTTTCCATCCCTTCACTCTCTCCTATTCATCTTTTCTCTCTTTCCTGTTTCACGTTTCTCCTTTTACGCGTCCGCCTCTGTCATCCGTAATCAGGTATTCTCTCCGCCTTGTCCTGGTCCACATCTGGGAGCATGTGATGTGATTTTATTCTGATCTCCGTTTTCACTTAGCCACTTGATGACTTCATCTCCTTCTCATCACTGGATGTGGAATTCCTTGTGTCTCATATGCCACTTGCCAAGTGGTTCAAAGGCTCACTCGAGTGTCCACGAGCCCTTTACAGCGGATGACTATTGGACCATTGGATTACCACCTGGCTGTCAGAATGTCGTCCCTGTAACCTATCCTCCTCTCTTTGTGGTGGTGGTCTGTTCTATATTTCTTTGAATATGCATTCAAACTCATTAGACGCTATCAAAAAGCAACTTTTCTGTGATCTGGCTCATGGTGTACAGTATACTGCCAGCCTTTTCAGCACTGGTGCATTTTCAACAGCAAACTTAACAGGATGGGCCTTTTTTTTATATTGATTGGTTGGTTAAAAGTTAAGAAGGCCACACAAAGTTAGCATGCTACAGATTAGTGTAAAAACTTGTTTTGACGAGACCATGATGGGTGAAACATATTAGGTTTTGTGTCGGTTTTTATTTGTTAACCTCGAATTAACTGATAGTAAAGTTGTGAGCAGTGCAGGTTTGTCGACGTGGAAGAGGAAATTAGACCTGAATTTGACATTTAATCAATGAGTGTATGTTGAAGCCGGTTGACAACCCTATTCCATGACACTTTGCTTTTATTTGTTTGATTTGTCATATTTGCAGAAGTTCCCTGCGTTTATAATTATACGCAGATCTATAATCTGTAGTTCATCAGTAACAAATCCGCTGTATCTTAACATATTTTGCCAAAGCATTGAGGTCAGCTGATTATACCAGTCCCATGTGAATCTGCATCTCGTTAACTTTTGAGGGTTGCATTTTTTTCTCTAGGTTTTGAATTTTTCTTCTTTGGGGTTAAAATATTTAAGCTGTAATTAATTTATCTGTGTTTCAGTTGTTTCTGGAGACAATCCTTGGGACTTGATACTCAGTCTATCCCATGTGAATGTGTGACACAAAACAGACGTGGGGGGTAAATCCCATCTAAGTCTAGATTGACACTGCTAAAACTAACAAACTGAATCATCTGGCCTTTTTCTCATTTTTGCAAGAATATCAAATGGCGGACACTGATTACTGGACATTTATTACTGAGGGAAGAACTTATTAAACCATCTTGTGCTGTCATTGTGTGCAAACAGGGCTGCATGACCTTGGAGCAACATGAAAGCATATTGGTAAAAACAACTTTTCTGCAGAACACAGTAGTTGAGTGGTATCCCCATAAAAGAGGGCCAGTCTTCAGGGTCACGACGGTACATTGTCAAGAAAGACAGACAGAAAGAGTTGAAAAGGAATGAGAGAAAAACAGACAACAGAAGTGCACAGAGACGGAGGGGAGGGCAAAACCTCATCAAAAAGCCGAAAAAGATATACAAAGTTTAAAAACAGTTTTATGAAGACAAGAAGCAGAGAAGAATGAGACAGAGGGAGGGAAGAAGGGGTGGAGGCCGGGTTGATGGCCATGCATGAAAACAACAAAAAAGTTTAAAAGAAAAAGGAGAAACTTTACCACAGGGAAGCCGATTGCATGTTCTTTGATGATCTTTAACTGCCGGTCAGAACAACTACACATTAACACACGCACACATCCATGCATGCATGCAGAGCCCGACACACTCAGAGCAGAGCTATTCTAAGCGATAATGTCTTTAGCAGTGCTGAGGATTTTGGGGATTTTATTCTTGTGGCTGGGCAGCTCTGAACCCACAAACTATGATAGCAACTAGCTGGTTCTGAGGCATTAAAAGCCAAATCATCACAGTAATATTCTACACAAGCGACATATAATGAACATGGCTTTTATTTCCCTTAACCTCTGTATGTTTTGGCTGGTCCATTGTGCCTGGTATGACTTAAACTGAAGTTACCAGTTTTAGGTATGTATGGGTAAGAATGCAGAGAGAAAAAACTCCCAGAGCCACAAAATGAAATGACATAAATGTGTTTGTATTAGCAAACAACGCTGCACATGAAGCAGTATTTATTTATGTATTGAGTGATCATTTTTTTGGTGAAACGTAAAGCTTTCTCAACCTGTATCTATGGCGATATAATAAACATGCCGGCATATTTCACTGTGCAAAATGACTGTTTGATGTCATTTATAATGACGAGCTGGGCCTAAATGTTTCAGTGTTTTTCTGTATTGAATTAGACTCCTTCTCACAATTTCTTACTTCTGTAATTCTGAAACTACAGTACTTCATTAGATCATTCACGCTGCTTGGAATCCCTCCTGACCAGGAAACTGCACATGTGAAACGCAGCTGTCCACTCGACAGTTCCTTAAAAGAGCCCCATAGTTCAGGGACCAGTGTGGATCACGTCCTGTGGCCTCCATGTTGAGAAGCTGTGTGTGTGTGTG
>CALSBV010009805.1:0-11740 GCA_943590825.1 Bovichtus diacanthus | reverse complement strand
CTTTGGCTGCAGAACGACATCTTTCAAAATGACTTTCAGAGATAATTAACATTTAAATCGGATCTCTGGTGTCTTCTTTGTCAGCTTTGTATAATTCTAATTTAAACACTTTTTCCCATCAAAGTCAAACTCTGATTTGTTTTATTAGATTAATATTTTTAAATGTGAAATCTAAAATCATCAGTGCAGGAATAAAAAATAGTTTAATAACTTTTGGTTTAATTTCAAATTGAATTTGCTTTCTTCCCAAAACACTGTCTGACTGAGTGATAAAATAACGTTAAATAAATTATATTATTTAATAAGTTAACTGCACTGTCGTCTTGTTTTATGAATTTAAAGCGCAGAGTTTGGAGTTTGACACACAGACAGAACATTTAAAGTCTGAAACATGAAGATGAATTTATTTTTCCTGCAGAATCCTTCAGTGTCTCTAAACGCTGTCGTGATATATCCATAAAATCTCAATCAGCTCCGATTAAATGATGTAATCAATAAAAATTGATCCCCAGAGCAACAATAAAGTGTTTTTTAACGAGCCGCCAAACAGGATTTTATTTGATTTTAATAAACAATGAGCCCTCATCAGGACACAATCACAGTTTGCAGTTTATGAAACAGTTTATATCAGATTAAATGACATTAAAGCTGCTCAGAGGATGCAACCAGCTGCTCCTTCAGTCCTGAACAACATGCAAGGAAAAAACTGTCGCTAAAAATAAATCGACATTAAAATCTGTGAGAAAGCTCTCTCTGATGGTGCTTTTAGTTTCATCGTTTCCCTACTGTATTTATTGTTGAACAATGTTCTTTTGCTGCATTTTGAAAACATTGCTCATAAAAAATTCATTTTAATCTCAATCACACAGACAGTGAGTGCTGGAAGAATCACAAACACAGACGAATGCTTTCAGTCATGAATCTTTTCCATCTCTACAAGTCGGATTTTTTTTTGTATCAATTGTCATTTATTTTTCTGTAAAAGACACCACTCAAAAAGACTAATGGAGCGATTTTAACGTCAGGGTTCCTCCATCGTTTACAAAGCCACATTCATACGACCATTGCACTTCTCAAGGTGCAGTTTCAAGCTTTTCCAGCACCTTACAGCTGTGGTAAATTACACATGTACACACAGTACACACAGTACACTCATTGTTGCGCTTCATCGCATTAAATCTGTTGGTTTCTTTGTGTCAAAATCAACCAGAATTATGTTTCGCTACAGCATTCAATAGAAAAAGAAAAGAAAAGTTTCACGTTTTGAAATGTGTCACCGGTTTGAAAGTAGACGTGGCTGAGCCAATAAAAAACAATTATTAGACAAATAACTTGAACTGAAAATTGAATAAGAGAACGTTAATCTTTCAGGTCGGCAGCCAATCAGCTCATTGAGCCTTTTTCAATAAAATGTACAAAATATTGTGCAAATCAGATCGGAGTCGTCTTCATTTTGTGTAAAAAGGAAAAAGTAATTCGGGCTTCGACTTATGTTAATTGATTTATCTTAAAAGTCATGAAATATATCATGAAATAAATATATCATGAAAATAAAGCAAGTAGAATTTCAAGCACACACACACACACACACACACACACACACACACACACACACACACCTGTGGTCAGCTTAAACTCCGCTACGTTTTGAAGCTGCTTTAATTAATTTTAATGTGCTTACTTTCCAAGAAATGTTCATAATAACAAAATCCTTTTGAACCCAGTTGACTCCTGCAATAATTCATCCATTCATCCATATACAGGATGATACAAATATACATGTACACAACTAAATAAATATAAGCAGACATACACAAATAGTCAGGTGTGAGAATAATAACATTTCTGCTTTTGTGCAATTATTAATAACAGAACCGTGACTTTTTCTTTTTTCTATCTCGTCTCAGTTTTGGGGGTTTTAACCGATAACATATGACCTTGTGTTTACGGGGATAAAGAAATATTTTGTAATTTGTTTTTAATTAATTTTTTGGATCAATGATTTTTCGTGAGATCAGGTTAAATTATTTCTAAATTGTTTCTTTAACAATATTAGCAGTTTTCTGATTTTGAGGAAAATAATTTCTCTTAACGATTTAGAAACATTCAATTAAAATGTTATTATGTTTTATGGGATTAAATGGATATTGTATTTGCACCGCAGAGGAAACAAGCCTGCTGTGATTAACTGTCTTCATGTGAAGCAATGTGAATTAGATTTTATACGAATAACAATGTTAAGCACCAAACGTCTGAAGAAGTAATGGAAACACAGATCCAGATTCAGACGCCTGACAAAGTTCCACAGATGTTTGGATGTCAAGTGAAAATAAACTTATTAATCATTATAAAAATGTCCCTGTTAGTTCATAATCGAATACAAATCTGCAGCTGAAACTTGAGTTCAGTATCAGAGGAAATCCTCACACTGCTCGTGCACAGAGCTCCATTCAAAATAAAGCAGTTTTAAGATGTCAGTCGGTCTGATCTCAGGTCAGTTTCACGTCATTTGGGAATTTTCTAGAAATGTTTGACTTCAGATTCTGGAAACAGTGGGAGCGATCGCTGCGCTGGTTTGCAGAAAGTCTCACATGACTCCATTTTGAAATGACTTCACATCACTGGCTGTTTTAATAAGAGCCGCAACGATTAGTCGATTGACTTATTAATTACTGAACTGGATTAATTGTTCAAGTCATTTTTCATGCAAAAATGTCTTTAAATGCCGTTTTCAGCTTCTCAAAAGTGGAGAGTTCCTGCTTTTCTCCGTTTTATATTGTAATAAAGTGAATATCTTTGCGTTTCTGACTAAACAAGACATTTAAAACATCACTTTCGACCTGAGAAACTATGATGGACATTTTTCACTATTTTCTGACATTTTGCAGATCAAA
The DNA here is from genome assembly GCA_943590825.1 of Bovichtus diacanthus. Lineage (NCBI taxonomy): Eukaryota > Metazoa > Chordata > Actinopteri > Perciformes > Bovichtidae > Bovichtus > Bovichtus diacanthus. The sequence goes on along the minus strand of CALSBV010009805.1, from coordinate 8,846 downwards.
CAATTAATCTAGAAAATAATATGCAGATGAATTGGTAATGAAATAATCTTCAGTTGCAGCCTTTGTTTTAACACAATTATTTTAAAGGTAGATTAACAGTAAAACAGATATTTGTTTGAGGCGTTGACACTAAGACTTGGAGTTGTTGGAAGGTGGCTAACAGTTTCCCCCCATTTCCAGTCTTTGTGCTAAGCTAAGCTAAACACATGGACCCAAGAACAATTTCGTGCTGCTCCTTTAAATTCGAGATTTTTCTTTTTTCTGCAGAAATGTGAAATAAAACTACAATCTTCAGAGAGTTGTTGTTGCAGCGACGCTCTGCTCATCTCCTGATCTGACCTGCTCGTCTCTTTCTGCTGCGTCTTCAGGACGAATTTCATCAGAAAACAGAGAAAGGTTGCAGCTCCCCACCCCCTCACCCCCCTCTTCCTCCTCCTCCTCCTCCTCCTCAGTGAGCAGGAGCCAGGACTTCAAAGTTTCCCTGGTGTGTGTGTGCGCGTATGTGTGTGTGTGTGTGTTCAGATGAAATGTGGGTCAGACATTAAAATGCATGAGCGGGGAGCAGAAAGCATGATGAAGTGCTGAGACACGAGGAGGAGAGAATATAAAAATAACTGGAGGAGCGCCTCCGACAGAAACTCTCCCTGCTGACGCCACGCCGTCGCCTCATTGGTCCAAAACAATACCAACAAAAAAATAAAAACAAAATGAGGAGGCTCCCATCACCGAGACACAAAACCACATCTGATGTTGAACGTACGACTTCCAGGAATACAGCCAATTTATCCAAATAACAATAAAAACATTTTTTATCTCAGCCAATAAACTACAAATTATGTTTAATGTAGATTCACCAGCGAGCCAATCAGAAGCAGAGGAGCAAAGTAACTCATCATGTGATCCTGCGAAAGTCCACAAACTGAGAAATTATGAAGCCCAGCTGTTAGTCGATTATACATTTATTTATATAGCGCTTTAAAAAAAAAAAGGTGCTCAAAGAAACTCTACATGGTAAAAAAGACAGTAACAGAAAGCAATAACAGTATAAAAACAACAATGAAAAGGGAAGAAGGAGGAAAGGATCATAGATTAAAAGCGGATTTAAAAAAAGGTGGCTTTAAGTAGTAACATAAAAAGAAATAAAAAATATGCCCCTTCTAAAAAGGGGCAATCTGAAAGATTTTAATTAAAATAAATGACTGTTAAGTCACTTTCTATGGTGGAACAAGGTAACACAGTGGTGATTGAGCCTATGGCCCTCTGATAAAAATATTTATATATTCACAGTATTAAAAACTGGATGTCTGTGGTGACATTCCCATAAAAAGAATAAACTGTATTACATGAAAATGGAACCATAAAATAATCGTAAATTGCAGCTGTAAAATTGAATATCAAAGACGCATATGAAACGTAAAAAAGTCTTTCATATGGAAGACATTTAATAAACGCACGTCGTTCAAAACGTTCCCACGTTATTCAAAAATCCTGACTTTGACGGTTGATAAAACTGTGATTTTTCATGCAATTTACAAATGTTGAAGTTGTCCTGGTAGATACTTTACTAAAGTGCGTCGGGACCAGATTTCAAGACTTTAAACCAGTTAGAACAAATGTTATCATCGTAAATGTCGTCTTTGGGCACACATCTGAGACCAGATATGATCCACATCATGTGACTCCTCCTCCCCCTCCTGCATCACATTAATGTTTTCACATTCGTGCTGAATACTTTGCAGAATAATAATGTCGCTGGTTTCAAGTTATAAGCAGATGTAAAAACTCTCAAAAAGAAAGAAAACTGTTTGAGTGAATCTTCGGTTTCACTCTCTGATTAAAGACGATGAACCCTGAGAGTTACGAGGATTTAATGAGACGTTTAATGTGTCGCAATAATATCCAGGATTTATATCCAGAGTCTCATCTTCATCATCAGCTCAGTCTGTTGTTTTAAAGCTCTGTCGCTCATCTGAAACCTCCAAAGTTTAAACTAAAAAACATTTATTTATTTACAGTCTGAAAGGACTCACCAGACTTCAGAGGAAAAAGTCTCAATTTAAGAGTTTTAATGTGAGATTATTTTATGTTATTGTTGAACTTCCTGTATTAACAGATGACAATGACACCTTTATGTTTTAATGTCTGTCAAAAATATATATCAACATTTATATCCTTCACTCATTAAAAATGTTATTAAATTCACGAGTGACCATGTTACAACAATAAACTCAAACACACAAATACAACTGTCACACACTATGAATGAGAACGCACAATAGCCAGTTAATATGCAATACAAGAAACTGTTATATCGCATTAAAAATGTTATAATTTATAAAATGATTTCAGTGAAAACTTTAAGAGCAAATCACGTTTTTCTCAAACCTTTAAAATTGACTTAAATTCTTCCATAATAATCAGGTCATCTGTACGTTAGTCCAGCGTTTTTAAAAGCTTTTTTTAATTTATTGGTTCTGTCCTAACAAACATCTGTAGAATATCGTGAGAGATTTGGTTTCTTTACAGGTGTATGTACACGGATAAGTAGGAACCAGCGCAGGAGAGATTTCCACATCCAGTAACAAAACGTAAATCGTTTCCAGTATTCAGGCCGCTCCGGTCACCGCGAGCCAATAAAAAGTTGCGGAAATCAAATGTTTCCTTGATCACAACGATGGATAGTCGTGCTTCCTGTGCTTCTATTCTTCTGCCCGGCTGCTCCTCCGGACAGTCGGGGTGAAGGTTGGGGGGGTGAGAGAGGGAGGGGGGGAGAGGAGGGGGGGGGGGTCTGACCTCGGAGTTAAGAGGCAGAACAAAATGGCGGCTGCAGCTCTGAGTTTCTGTTTTTTTTTTTTTTTTTACTCTGAACAAAAAAAGAACGTCCGCCATTTTCTCCTTCAGCAGCGCAGAGATGGCCGGGGGGGGGGGACGGACGGACGGACGGGGAGACAAACTGCTAACGAGTTAACGAGCCACTTAATCAATCAGCTGTGACAAGATCAGCTGATTAACAAGTGATGAAGACGTGATGAAGACGTGAAAACAAAGAAGCTCAATCAACCCGAACTCAAACATAAAAAACTGAATTCATGCAAAAAACTACAAATTAAAAGCTGAAGCTGCTGAATGAACTGGGATGAATCCAGTTTAACGTACTGGTTCTTTAATGGGAGCTCAGACGGTGTGTTTGACCTTTGACCCCACACACAGAAACGCGTTGTATGAACACTTCCTGGTCCCTCAAACTGAACTTCAGCTCCAAACCTCACAGAGACCAGAACTAACGATGCGTTCAGGCGCTCCTCGTCACCTTGGATTTTTTTTTTTTTGTCATTTCGATTTTTTTGCATTTTTTTTTCTCAAATATGCTGCAACAAAAAAAAACTTTTTCCATGTAATAGTCTGCAGGTAACAGCATTATAGGTCACATCCTCTCCACACATGATCCATTAAGGCTTTCTGTTATCATACATCTGAGGCAGCTACCTCACATTTCAGTGAAATCTGACTCCTGTTCCACTTATCCGTCACGAGTTCGATCCCGTCCTTATCTCAAGGTGTGCTCGTGTTTCTTCAGTTCCTCATTAAGATCCTGGCTGCATCAATGCCTGTGAGAGCAAACCCAAACTGTGCCTTTGTAAGTCCAGCTAATACAGCTGATTCGTTTCCAAGAAAGCAAAAACTATTGTGCAGTAAACTGTGCATGCGGACAGTCCCACATGTAGAAAAGTGCCCACAGAGCTCTTACATTTCCAGCACTCGTTGCTTTGAATAGACCAAGCTTTTTAGCTGACAACACTCCCGGTGTTAAACTGGTAGCATGTCTGTGATGGACGGCTGTCAGTCAGTGCAGCAGGTTAACCTCCTGTTCCTGATCTTCCTCCTGCCAGACTTCACCAGTTTTCACTCAGTGCTGCACTTTCTCCCTAAAAGCCCAACGTCACTCTCACCCAGGCGGTGGCATTTTAACAATTTGGTTTTCAAGGAGTCTGAGTAAGAACAACAACAAACATTGTGCAAGACTTGATACACGGAGGCGTCTGCACCACAGGGGGACGAGTGTCCTGACGTCTGTCCTGACGTGTGTCGTTTTTATGGGAAAGTGTTGATATTCATTGCAAATATATATAAAATGTAAAAGATGTTATATGACTTCTTTAAGGTTTTGGAAAAGAAGAAGAAGAAGAAGAAGAAGAAGAAGAAGACGAAGGAAAAGAAAAAGAAGAAGAAGCAGAAGACGAAAAAAAAAGGAGCAGAAGACAAAGAAGAAGAAGACGAAGAGGACAACGAAGAAGAAGACAACAACGAAGAAGAAGAAGACGACAACGAAGACGACAACGAAGACGACGAAGAAGAAGAGGACAAAGAAGAAGAAGAAGACGACAACGAAGACGACGAAGAAGACGACGAAGAGGACAGACAAAGAAGAAGACGACAACAAAGACAAAGAAGAAGAAGACGAAGACAAAGAAGAAGAAGACGACGACAACAAAGACGAAGAAGAAGACGAAGAAGAAGACGAAGAAGAAGACGAAGAAGAAGACGACCTCTCAATCCTTCATGTTTCTGTAGGACTCATTGAGAATCTGACGGCTGAACTTCTTTTACTCTGAAATCCTTTTAAATTGTCCTCTTCTGTCCTGTAACCGACGTTTATACTGATGGAAGAAATGTTGGAACATTGGTCAATTAGAGTCTCTGGTCATGTTTTATAATCTAAATCTGTGTCAGGGCCACATATCATCTCCATTATTCAAGTCTTCAGATCGTAGTTTTAACTGAATCTTTTCATCGGCTGCTTTCTGGGACATTTTTTTCCTTGAGAAAACTTTAATGACGTTAACAATTTGGAGGTTTTTGTGTGTTTGGCTTGAGGACTGTGCAGCCACAGACGAACACTTCATTTCCTGATAATCTCATTTACTGACACCGAGTCACTCACAGCTGACCCCAGGACAGCAGCAGGTCTGGGATCAGTTTGAGCAGAGAGTCTGGGGACAGAACATTGCAGTAAAAAGTACACAAAGAGCTTCAGTGCATAGAAAAATAACGCAACATCAGCGGAAAGTCTTACACGGCAGGGACAAAAAGTACAAAAAGTACAAAATGTGCCCTTCAGAATGATTAAATCGCTACATATTCACACATTTAAATCCTCATAAGAAAATAAATTAAACCGCAATCTGGCAAAATATTTCAAAAAACTTTGATTAGTTGATTTTTTGGTTCATTTAAGTTGCAAAAACACATAAAATCAGCTGGTTCTCTTCTGTTTTCTTCTCCAAACATTAAACTGCATATGTTCGGTTGCTTGGAGCGAACACTTGTCAGCAAGCTACGACAAAAACTGTGATATTTGTACAAAAACGGAGCTAATTTCCCTCTGCTCAGCAGGAAGCGTCGACTTGTCTGTCTTGGATTATGGTGATTTTATAGACTCTGCCTCCACTCTTAAACCCCTAGATCCTCTTTCTCTCTCCGCCCTGAGATGTGTTACCGTTGACAGTTATTTTACTCATCAGTGCATCTTGTATGAAAAGATTAGGAGGGCATCTCTACAGCGAGACGTGACAGGCATTCGTTTTTATTTATTTATAAAGTCCTTAATGGCAACTTGCCATCACTTCCTTATGAAAATAGTCCAATAGTCATTATTTACCTCGTGATGGCTGGTGCTGGAAGTCCAGCGTGCAAATACTGCATTTGTTTTTTTAGGTCTAAAGTCTAAATTCTCTTATTTCAGCTTCTTAAATGTGAATATTTTCGTGCCTCTTTACTCCTCTGTGACGGTAAAATGAAAGTCTTTGACATTTTGAGGATGTGATCTTTGGTTTTGGGAAACATCAGCATTTTTATGACATTTAGACCAAACAGCTCATGAAAATAATTGTTAGTTGCAGCCCTAATTTAAAACCAGGATTCCCATGATGAGGTTGAATGAATGGAAGCAAGAATTAAATAATTGACGAAAACAATCAATTAACAACCAACAATCGTTGCAGAGCCACCGCACGCCTCCTGTAACCGCAGCGGATTAAAACAACTGGAAAACAAGTTCGGTGTTCGACGTTTTAGTTTCTTTTTTTATTTTAGCAAACTTCAGCAGAGTGCGTATAGATATCAGTAATATATAGATATCAGTAAATAACTAAGAATATACGAGACCACTGTAAAATATCTTCTGCTGTATCTTTTATATTCCGCATGTTTCAGATTCAGGTGCATCGTCTCACGAACAGAAATAAATCTTTTCTCCGATTAAAGATTTAACGTGTTACTGTTGGACCCTCGGCTGCTTTTATTCTGAAGGTCAGACGAGGACGCCGCAGCACTCTGAACACCGTGTTCATGTGTTCACGTGTTCACGAGGGCGTCACAGCTCTGCAGTCTTTGCACTAACTAACAGTATAATAATGTCACATCCTTCACAAAGATCCAACACTTTCAACAAACTGGATATTAGAACTTCCTGACGGAGGATTATTAATGCTGCTCCTAATACACTTAGAAATAAACATCAGCTGCAGATTCTCCATCATATGTAACATAAAGAAAAGTCTTAATGAGAACCATCAAAGTCAATGTACATTTAACATGTACTCGTACTGTACTTGTATCATGTGATGGTTGGTTTTTTCCTGCTCATTTTTACCACAATGTGTGTTTTTACCTATTGTATTATTTTTTATATTGTTTTTACTGTTTATTTTTATATATTTATTTTATTACAAATGTTAACCGACACCACTGTGAGTTCATTCATTTGGTTTTTCTAAATAAGTTAAATGAAGTTGCAAAATGCAGCGAACTGATCCGAGCACATTATCAAATTATTATTTTATTTTATTTCAGTTGATGATTTTTTTTTTGAGCATTTAGCTTCAGCTGACGTTACGTTTACATGTCGTACATGTTCGCCACACTGCCACGCTGCGACGCTGCGACGCTCGCTCATCCTGACCTTTAAATTAATGCAGAAACTAAGACGTTTTCTCAGGGAAATTTAGCTTTTAAAAAAAATTAAAAATCTGATTTCTGTTTCATATTTCGCAAAAGTATTTTGTTTATTTGTTCCTGCAAATTCACTTCCAGATGTGAACAAAAACATGAGAAAGGTCACATGAGAATACTGAGGATTTACTTTTTCACACGTGAAAAAACTTTTTGTTCAGGTTTCTGCTGAAAGATAAAACTAAAAGAAATTAAATTTTTCAGATTGTATCGTCGACTGAAAGAGCAACAAGAAACGCATTTTTATAGTTTGAAGTCGATTGTCGAGGATTCACAGAAAATTGTGCCGTTTCTGTAAATCTACTGACCTCCACTCGGATCCACTGAGGTTCAGAAACACGACTGTGTTCAGACACGTCGACAGAATCTGTAGATACTGAAGGAAATCCCACAAATACCACAAACTGCTCCGAGATCAGTAAGAAGTGACTGAAGCATCGACAGACCCAGAAAACCACAAAGTACCAACCAGTACTAACAAAGCGTTTTCCATCAGGTCACTCTGAATGTTTCTAACATCTCACACACATTATTATTATTATATTATATTACAGAGCTCAGAAATTAAAATTGGTCTATAAATTGTCGGTCCAAAACCCAAAGGTATTCACTTTAATTTGATATAAAACAGAAAAGCAGGAAGTCTCCATATTTGAGAGGCTGAAAACAGCATTTAAAGACATTTTTTGCATAAAAAATTACGATTAATCGATTATCAAGTTGCAGATTCTCTTCTGTGAGTCGACTAATCCATTAGTCGGCTAATCGTTACAGACACATAAAGTCTTAATTTGTCGAGTCATCAAATACCTTTGTAAGAATCCCGTCTCTCAGCTCAGGATTTATATGAACATCACAACATAAAACTACATTTAATCCAGATTACTGTCCAACAGTAGTGTAGACGTGATAAAATCCTGCAGCTCCTCCACTAAAAGCACTCAAAAACGACTCAATACTCAGATTTACGCAATAAAAAAAAAAAACACACACACACACGCACAGTACTACGAGGGGACTGTAACTACAGAGCAGATACATGTACCGAGTATTATTCTGTGAAGTGGTGACAGTGTTTTCACCAAATGTTTATCTGCTGCTTTGTCTCACAGACTCAAACTGGGGTTTTGTATTAGAATTACATTTTTACATTTTTGGTTTAGAGTTACATGTGTTTCTGATCTCAGGCTGTGACCACATGTGGTCTGCTCACTCACATATGGACACACGAGACGGCCTCCATAATTCACATGCAATGTCAGACGTGAAGGTTCTGGAGCTTTCTGTTGTAGCATATTATCTTTCTGAGCACTTTGTATACTTTATGAATCTAATATGTCTCTGCATGTGGAAACAAACATTTGATATGAGCTGAACATTAACTTTAGACACGAGAACTGTGAACCATGAGATTGAGGACCGGAACTAACCTGGAATACTGCAGAAAATACCACAGGAATACTGCAGTAAATACCACAGGAATACTGCAGAAAATACCACAGAAATACCGCAGGAATACTGCAGAACATACCATAGGAATACTGCAGTAAATATCACAGGAATACTGCAGTAAATACCACAGAAATACCGCAGGAATACTGCAGTAAATACCACAGAAATACCGCAGGAATACTGCAGAAAATACCTCAGGAATACTACAGGAAATACTGCCGAAAGATACCACAGGAATACTACAGGAAATACCACAGGATTACTGCAGAAAATACCACAGGAATACTACAGGAATATTGCAGAAAATACTACAGGAAATACCACAGGAATACTGCGGAAAATACCTCAGGAATACTACAGGAATACTGCCGAAAATACCACAG
>CALSBV010009804.1:0-13027 GCA_943590825.1 Bovichtus diacanthus | reverse complement strand
CACACACACACACACACACACACACACACACACACAGTAAGAAGAGAATTCCACTGAGTGCAGCAGCAGTCATCTCCTCCCTGCAGCAGTGAGATCAAATCAGTCTGTTTATCTGATGGTGAACCTGACATTAGGCCAAACTAAAGGTCCCTGCTCAGCTTCCTCTTATCAAACCCTGCAAACAGTGAACTCCATGGCCCGGCCCCTCACAAGGGGAAATTGATTACAGCCTCGGGCCAAAACGGCAGCAAGTCCACAGCTCTGTTCATTCCATTATGAGTCCCAGAGCCCAGCGCGCCGAGGTGGCTATTAGCTACAGGTTCTGGATCAGATCCGCGGATATTATTTGATCTCGAAAACAGCGATGGGTTGAACGAGAGGTGGTGTAATGTGAGCTCGAACGCAGGGTTAAGGGTTCGTATGACCTCAGTGGTGACTAAAAAGTCGCGGTCAGAGCTTTTAACGAGGAGGTCTCTGGGGTGCATATTGGTTTGACATGTTTTACTTAAAATGGATGTAGTGACTGTGGAACAGACCCCAGCAGGCACGCTCTTTGAAAAAAGGCTGTGCGTCTATATGTACGGACCTACTGTACATGCGTTTGTGCACACATCTGCCCGTGTTTACCGCCGTTATATTACTCTGTTTAAATGTATGTGCTGGAGAGAGATGGAAGAGGGAAGCAGGAAAGTGTGTGATGGTGTAAGAGACAACGAGCTAATAGTTTTAGGGCATTCCTGTCAGTGCTGCTGCATGATTGCAGGCCCTGTGTGGCTTCCTGCAAACTTTAACGCTTAGACGCGTTTGATGTAAACACTCGGAGGAGACCGAGATGGGAAAGTCCCTGAGATATTTAACTGACTAATTCCTCCGCTGGTTTTTCCTTTTCTCTTCGCTCATCTCTTTCTTTGCCTCAGTCATTCCACTGTGGCGGAAGAATCAGGGAATCCAGGATATGCAAAACAAACATGCCCTTTTACTTCATCATCAAAAAAGAAAAGTGTGTGAGTACACGCGCACGCACTCGCACACACACACTTCACAAATACACCTTTTTGTGAAAACTTTGCTTGAGGCGTTTTATTTCTCCAATTATACTTGTCGAGGGCCTGACGAGTCTCAACTTTGTTCGCTCCACCAGGCAGGAAAGTAAAAATTGCATTCAGTTGTCTTCCAACTAAAGCAAAAGCACAACTGCTGTTTGGCACAGAAACATACACACATTTTCATTATAATTTATGCTGTAAAATTTAATTGCGCATTTCTAATTCCCCGCCGACTTGTGCAGTTTAGTAAAACCTTTAACCTTCCAAACATAAATCATCTTCTTTAATTTGGTATAATTTGTTCAAGCCTCAGGTGCCAAATGAGGGAGGTTTGGTAGTGTACACTGGACAAAACCATGAGTACCAGATTTAAAAGTACATTTGGATTTATTTGTTATTATGACAAATGCGTTGCACTGATGGTGCAACGCATTTGAACTACTTCTACACCTCGGCCGGATTTATTTTGTTTGTGAAGATGAAATAGAAATTTCAATTACTTTTAAAGCAAGTGATAAGTATGTTTTTAGTAGCGCTCATGGAATTACGGGCAAAGAACTGACCCAACCTGCTACAATTTCACTGAAGCTAAAAGCGTTCATCTATTTCATCTCAATTCTCTTATTATCCCAGTTTGGATGGTTTATTTATGCGTAATATCTCCTCCCGTTAAAGACCGACACCTCACTTCCCCCTCTCCAGTCTCTCCCCCACCACCACAACATGCTGAGGTGAGAGGCCCTTCTATACTGTACATATAGCATAAGCATAGACGCAAACGTAAATCTAATTAAGTTTCGCAGACTCGATGTGTAATTTACTCACTCAACTGTTCTCGCTTCATCTTGAGAACGACACACCTGAAATGAAAAACTGTGACCCGCATCATTGTGGATTGTAGATGCAGTCATATCATGCACACACTAAGTGCAAAGTGAGACGTATCGGCCACATGTCTGCGTTCCCATGCGTGCACACCCCTACAGGCCGCATGTCCCCCCCCCCATCCTCCTCTTCCTCTCTGATGTGTTTTTCATGTTAACACTTTGCAGTGCCTTAGGTACATCGTGTGGCTTCCCGCCATACACAGCCCAACCAAGCCCATTTAGAATGTTTTTATGGGATAACATCGTTTTTATTTTTCAATTAAATTTTTATGCTTTTGTGTTTTTCCCCCGTTCTTCTTTTTAAGGGTTGCTATTTTCCCTCAGAGTTTCCTTATGCACTGTTTTCAAAAAAAATTTAAATAAAATTGCTGGTTTCTAACTCCGTTTTGGTCCCAAAATGAAACCTTCTTACATCTTACATCAATACAACAATTAAAACACTATTGATTGCGTTGCAATTTTGTAAAAAAGGCAACAAAAGAACTATTTCTATTAGAAATTTCAGAGCGATAACTGATTCTAAAAGAAATCAAAAGTAAGCCGTTGACCAGTTTGCAGCATTATTATAGGCTTCACTGTCCTTATTATGCTACGTAAATAACACCAGTTACACCAGTTTGTTAGGCTTGTTTACTTGAGTGCCTCTAATCAGAGAAAAATATAGTAACCAGCTCCATTTTTACATATACTTGAACTACTTTCATCTACAGCTGAAGTCCCTTTGTATTTATTTATTTATTTTAAATGATAAGCTCATAAAATATAATACATCGCTATAGTTCAACAGTATATAAATGCAGATGACCTGGAAAACCTACAACAATGAAAAACTGCTTGCACATAAATGTACACGACATGATTGGTGGCAGCACCGTATGACACGTCCAGAGCCGCAAAACTCCTCAGCTCACTGATGTTAGAAAATCACGAAAGTTCACACTCGATCTTCACAACATAAGAGTCTCCATGTTTTCCTCTGGCGCCACCATGATGTTGACATGTGTGGTTTACAATGAGATTTCTCAACAACTACTGGATGGATTGTCGTGAAATCTGGTGCAAACAGTCATGTTCCCTGCGTTTGGTGGCAATTGTGCGAATGTTAGCATGCTAACACGCTAAACTAAGACGTTAAACATGGTCGACGTTCTTCCGGCTAAACAGCAGCATTAAGAGCATGTTAGCATTTAGCCCCGCGATGCCCAAGAGCAGCATCACAGAGCCGCTAGCCCACCAAAGATGGAGACGAAATAAAAAAGCCTACGAGTCAAAAACACTTCACAAATGATCCCCTCGCCAAACAAACTCTATAAAGCAACAACCAATCAATCAAAGACGACTGTATCAACCTCACCAGCCTGTGGAAACAGGAGAGGGCAGACAGGATCAACCCCTCTCATCTCTTCCCCTCTCATCACCTCGCACCAATCTGAATCTTGATTTGAATGGTTCGACTGACGAGAAGAACCAAAAGCTTTGAAGCAGCAGTCTGGCCGGGCTCCTTTACGCCACCCAGCCAAAGTAATGCCATATCACATTTGACACCCCAAAGACTGAGAAATTGATCCCGCAGTACGGCCATTGATCGGGTTGGGGTTTGAACACGCTCTCGGGCCGAGCACTGAGGGAAGGGTCAGGAGCAAGATGCGTGCCCGGCTCAGTTCTTTTGTTACGGGAATCGATGATCTCCCACCACGGGGGAGATTAGCTCCGGCTGGTCATGCGGAGCACAGCGCGAGCTTATATTATGATGTGTTTATTTATGTGTCTAAAAATAGTAGTTTGTACGATTTGTTATCCCGCCACGTCGGAAGAGAAAAGCGTCATAAAAAAAGTGTATACCAGAGCCGGACGTCACAGAGAGGGAGAGATGCAATATCGTTTCTAATTTAGGGTGACAGGAATAGTTGTGGAAAGAATATCGTTTTTGTTTTTTTAAGTTCTTGAGATGTTGAAATCCTGGCTCCTTTTTCACCTCCCCTCAGCAGGAAGTGGGCGTGAAGATCCGATCGTTGGAGTTCAGAAAGTTGCAGAAATTGTCGGACCCTCAAATTCCAAAAAAAGTTGGGAAAGGTGTGGGAGGAAAGGGGTTTTCCGAAACTATCGAACCACCCGACGAGCCGTTCTGACGGAGCATACTGACGCCTCGAGGGTTGACCTAAAAGCGTCCATGCATTCGTCTGCGAGGCCTTTTCTGGAAGAGGTATGCATCCCTGACACAGCTGCTGATCGGCTGAACTGGAAGGTGAGACTATGAGCAGACACTCGCGCCCACATTTTCCCTGAGGCCAATAAAATAAAAATAAAATGTTTGTGCCATTTATCTCAACAAACAAGTTCATACACTGGCACTTAACAGTAGCGGCATTGTTTTGCGGGTAAACAAAGTCAAGTAAATGAGTGTGATAGAGCGTGCGGTCTAATAATGTGCACGCATCTCTGAGACACACGGTCTCGTCCCAGCAAAACAAAGATGCGTCTGTTATGTATTGCTTAAAATCCTTTTTCTTTTCTGAGGGGTATTTCCCTTGTTGATATAACTTTAAAATAACATTACATACGTTGCCATGTTGAGTCATATTCAGTGGTATTTCCACACTCATTGTTTACCAAACAAACTGGTTAGCGATGCTTTAAAACCAAAGGTAGCGGAGGGAATTAAAGTGAGTCAACAGTAAGCAGGAAGCAGTCGACTCAAGTGGTTTTGGCTGTTTTGTTTTTTTTATAAGATTATTTGTATTTCACTCTTCTATTTTTCGATTTGTTCCGTCCATCAGTGTCCAAACTCACCATCGAATTCCAGCCCGACGGGATTTTTTTGTTTTTTGTCCAATGCATACATGAATATTTGAGAGTTGTAAAAATCAGACTGATATATCGGCAGAAAGTCTTTGCAGAGATTTAGATGAGAAGGTTGATACCACTCACATCTGTAAATATAAGGCTACTCCCAGCAGCCAGTTAGCTTAGCTTAGCATGAAGACTGGAAACAGGGGGCAACAGCTAGCCTGGCTCTGTTCCAAGGTTACAAAATGTGCATATACCAGCACCTCTAAATCAATTAATCTTATAAATCAACATGCTATGTGGTATTTAAATCAGTACAAAAACCGAAAGGCAAAAATGCCAAGTTGCTGTTTTACTTGGAATTACGTGTTCCATAAAAAAAGTGTTTCCAAGTGCAGAAAGAAAGAACCAAACGAGGAAAGGCAACACAGAACATTAGAAGAGAAACAAAAGTGAAAGCCTAAGCAGGATCCGAAGTAAAAAAAAAAAAAAAAAAAAAAGAATAAAAGGCAGAATGAATAGAGGGGAGCAGAGAGCAGAGGAGGTGAGAGCTGAAGGCTTTGGCAGGGCCAGAGCAGGCCACAAACAGACCAGCGCTAAAGGGCCCAGGACAAGTGTTGCCATGTCCCCCTGAAACCGCCGAGGCCGCTGGGTAATGAATAAATAAACACCCCCTCCAACCATCTAGCCTCTTCCTGCTCTCCACGTTTGGCAGCCAACACTTGCGCACACACACACATATGCATACACAGAGTAACTGGCACAGGCACATAAACAATGCACACAAATGCATACATGCATGATTGCCATTGGCCTGACAGACTCACAAACATGCAGGTTTTGTGCAGCGGAGTCTCTGTGATTGTGTGCGTGCATGTGCCGCTGGTGTTTAATACATCCACCTGTCCGTGTGCCAGAGTATATTCCCTGCTTTGCCCATGTCACACTGTTCATCTGTATGCGTTGTATTTGCCCATCCATATTTATCCAAGGCTGTGTGGAGACATTTGGCCGGTCTAAGCCAAAGCCGGGCAGCCTCAGTACATTCCCACACTCATTCCATGTATAACCCAACGGAGAAATCACCCACACGCCAACGTAGAGGCACGCGGCAACGCCATGTCAGAGCTTAAGAAAACAAGAGGCAAGGAGCTGCGAGACTCACGGGGACGGAGTCTCCGCTCGACATCTCCAGGCCTGACAGTCAGTGAAAATATTTTCAATTATTCAACTTGGATTGAGAAGCCAAAGACGGAGCGAAGGCCTTTTAACGTGTAACTTGTTGTGACAACGCTAAGCGACCGGCACCACCGCCTGATGAAATATAGATATTTTGTTTTTGTTTCCAGAAGGATTAATTTGTCATTACCAAGTTGCTGCTTCGGAGAAGGCTGAGATCCACTCCTGGTAAATGTCAAGAGGAAAGTGAGAGCTCGGAGGTCGGGGAGGATGGTGAGTGAGGGACAGAGGCAGCGAGCGACCAGATACGATCTGAGGAACCAGGAAACATGGAAGGCGACGCGTCAGATTGGTTTTCAAGTCTATAGTCTCAATGTTTATCTGAAGATAATATATGTCCGAGTTAGCCGAATGAAGTTGTTATCTTTCAAAGTTACAGTATTTTTAGAACACATTTCCTTCTTTCTCTAACTATATATCCACTGCAGGTCAACAGAGAGAATGTACTTCATCCGACCCTTTGGACACCAAACCTCTTATGCCATGTGAAGTGTAATTAATGCAGGATCACCGGCGCTAAAAAGGTACTAGAGGCATCAATGAGTCCAAACTGATCTGACAGAGATGTCCGCAAACTTAGATCTGTGCAGTGTTTGCATAGATCTACGTGTGTGGATATCTCTTCCATGAGGATACACTTCAAAATGTCATCTGTACGAGTAAAGTTATCCAATAAAACTATAACACCTGCCAATCATGAGGCTACAGAGTAAAATCATATCTTCTCGTCCATTAACAACAGTAACAGGCCTTTTATTAGATAATCTATCAATCAATCTATCTATCTGTACTGTCAGTGCCAGGGTGTATGTATCTTTAAAAAAAAAAAAAATGTACATATACGCTTACATGTCAACGTCCCTAAAAACCCCACCAGCCTTTCCCCAGTATACACTCACACACACGTACACACACCATCTACTTACCCTCTTACCACACACACACGTATTGCGCCCTCCATCCAACAGGAGATTACATGGCCCATCGTAAATGACCACACAGCCTCCGCTGGCACCTCATTCTGGTGTGTCATCAGCTCGCGCCCACAGCCGCCATTACACTACATCTGCGAGTCCATCGTGTGTATTACACCGTGTTTTGCCATGTAAATGAACCACGATTGTACCCTGTAATGTTAAAGCTGCCAGATGTTATTGAAAATAAATTGAGGAGAACTCCTGTTACATAATTGAAATGAACTGCTGACAGAGTGAGTGTTAAGAAATAATAATAAAATAGAAGAGGAGCAGGATTTAAAGGCTCTCTAAGTCTAGTGCTTGCGTGCTGCCTTATCTTGATTGTCTTTATTGTAACCGGTGTCACCTTTAAAAAATAACGCTGCGAGTGTTTGAGAGTGTGGCAAGTAAAACCACAGTTGCTTGTTCTCACAGTACTGGGATCGTCAGCAGGACGGAAAACAACCGTTTCCAGGTCACGGAGGAGATGATGAGGGAATAAGAGCGTAACGGGAGCCCCACTTTATGATTTAGCCTGATAAGACTGGTGCATCTTAACAACAATAAATTGTAAACCCAAGCAGCTTTAATTGAACTTGGCAATTAAAGTGATTCAGATGCTGATTATTAGACCTGAGCGCCAGCAACACTCACTCTCAAAGGTAACGGGCTGTACAGTAACAAAGCCAATAGCTTCTCACATTTATACTAAACCGAAAACGCTGAGCTTGATGCGAAAGACAAAACAATCAACTTGAAAAATACGGCTGCACGCTGCGTCGATGCTCTTTGATGGGCTTATTCATCAACGTTTTGACCTCCGCTGGCCTTCATTAGGCTGCGGAGAGCGTTCAACGTGCAATGATCAACACTTTCATCAATATAGGAATAGATGTCGCCGTAATGACGTGTCAAGTAAACAAAGTACAGGGTCACATTTCCAAAAGCGAGACATGAGTCATGAATTAAATGTTTAATTCACTTTAACCTTGAGTGATTGCAGAAGACTAGAGAGTCTATCTGTTTGTATTCAGCGCATGCATACGTGTCTCTCTCTCTCTGTCCTACACTTTATATGGATGCAAATGAGTATCTCACTGTTTATGTGTGCGAGCGTGTGTGTGTGTGTGTGTGTGTGTGAGATATCAACGTGTGTTCTCTCTGCTCTCCATGCTGCTCTGCTCCCACAGTGCCCCTGGGACCCATCTGCCTCCCTGTTATTAATTCATCAGGCTTAACCATGCAGCGCTTTATGACTCTGTTTGGACTGACGAACTATCACACACCCCTATCTCTCTCCCACTCTCTCTCAGGAACACGGTATTGAAAAACAATATCTGTCACTGGATGCTGAACCTACACTTGCAGCTTGATATGCCTGTTGTATTGTCTGGTGTACGTCCTGCCGCAGTTCTGTTGTCTCGTCAATATAGCGCGTATGGATTGGGATCTTTCTCGGCATTGCTGACACCAAGAGAAAAGTATTGTTCTTGGTTAGTTCCTGAACAAATTTTCCATCTTTGTGTCAATTGTGCACTGTCAAAACATATCTTAAAGTTGCCTGTTGATTCCACAAGGACTCTCAAAAATCACTAAATTACTCAAAAAAATGATTAAGCTGAATAAAAACTAACAAAATAGAATATCCTGTTACACTTAAGAGCTCCTGAGAGGGCCAAAAAACACATTTCTCAGAAGGCCCCAAACCTCCTTTGGGCAGCCCTGAACTCCAAAACTAAATTCACTTTACTACGACTTTCACTGCGAAACCAATTCCCATAACGGAAACTATTTTTGGCTGAAAACACAGCTGATTGTTCATGTCCATGTTCAAAATAAACCCTTTTAAAAGAAAAAACCTAAACTTTGCATTGAAAGATAATCTAAGAATCAATCAATGCCCTTCACGTGAATACGTCTTGATTGCCATGTCTAAACCTATTCCCATCAAAGACAGAGAGAAGAGATCTGAGATATCTGCGGTACATCAAAAGAGTTTATGTAGCTAGTATTATGTGGCTGTAAATAGCTGCAGCAGAGATACAAGACACACTTACTGAGCACCGAGAGCTGAGAAAGTAGAAATGGAGAGGGATGAAAAAATAGAAAGAAGGGAAAGTATTTTACTTGCTTCTCCAGAAGCTCACGACCAGACAACGCAATCCTCAAAAGATACAAAAATCAACCAAAAAAAAAAAAAAAAAAACACACAATGTTTACAGCTAATAGTGAAAATGTCTGTGTTGCATCTTTGCCGCACATCAAGTCTGATCTCGCAGTTTATCTGAATTAGAAGTGAATATAAATTGTGACCAGTATCATAATCTATCTGGCTTACTCATATTTCCTCTCTCACTCCACTGTTGAATAACTAATAAGATCAAAAGGCCAACAAAAAAAACATCTCAAATTAAAAAATTTAAATAAAAACTGGACTTGAACTCATCTCTGGGGGAATAAAACCGACCGGACCAAACTGTGTCCAATCAGTTCATTACACAGAACTATAATAGTTTTATTTTTGCAGAATGAATGTAACGTTCAGGTACATGCTCACTTATTGGCCTATTCATTCTGAATAGGTGAGGAGTGTTTTTTTCTTTTTACAAATACAAAAAGTTGTGACTTTCCCCTCCACTTCCCTCAGAGGGCAACACTAAGCATGAGGACATCCAGGGGGAGTTCTGTGAGCTCCACGGGGCCTCACTACTGGGGCTATACTGCCCCCCAGTGGACATGGTGTGAACACGGTGGACACCATTCTCTGCAATGGAGAGTGAAAGACGATCAGCATCATGGCATCATGCATAAGTAAAGAGTGTGTCTCGTGTTACAAGTCGTGTGGGGACAGGAGACACTTTGGGACACTTGGGCCTCGAGTAGCCTTCACAAAGTTAAAACGGAAAAGTCCGCTGAGCCTGAATTGTCGATTTTTATCCACAATCTGTGCAGGACACAGTGTTTGTCCGACTTGGACTGTTGCTCTCAACGTTCATCAGCTTACAGGTGAAAGTGCAAGAATGACCTCGTTTCATATTCACTTTTGTTTGCATGTAATCAGAAAGCGCAGACATTCATATACACACACTTTGTTGATTTCAGAGGGAACACAGAGTTAGTGACACTGGATACCCCAACACATCAGGAAATTAAAGAAAATGTAATATTTAAACAGAGTAAACTGTATTTCTGCCACACACACACACACCCAGACAGTTCTGCTCTTATATACACATGTTGACATTACTCCAGCTTGATCCTTAGAGCCTCTACGGCACAAAACGATTGCCAATTTCTCAAAATGGCCCCGACAGCGTGACTATAGATATGACAGTATGCCAGTTTGGACAAAAAGAGAGCGAGACATTTCAGACAGAAATGATGAGAATGTGCTCTCTGTGGAGCAAAGGGAGTGAGAATAGAGATGGAGTAAAGTGATAGGAAATGCTTTAAATGAAAGTGCAAGAGTTGGAGAGGGTAAATGATGAAATAGAAAGAAAATGAATGGTATAAGCTAATTAAAGGCAAAGAGAGACATGGGGGTTTTAAGCCACAGTTGGACAACAAGATGGAGCGGCAGGAAGGAAGGAAGAGAATGAAGGTAAGTGCAGGAGAAATCTCGTTAGGAAGCACCGTGACAATAAAAGCACAATGCAGAGCCACTCCCTGACGTGCGAAAGTAAATCTTGATCTCTTATCTGCGAGAACACAAACTGTGTGTCACGATTTACGTCCCCATTCAACCTCTCTGCCAGAACACACATTTGAAAACCATAGATGTTTTTATCTGAGCGGGAGAGGAAAAAGAAATGTTTGGCGCGGAGGCATCTCTAGGGAAGATTTAGTGTCAGTGCTTTTTCGTCTCTTGCCTCAGTTACTTATAATATGTCGTGTGATGCAGGAGGGGAAAGACACTGGCGAAACGGGGTCAACCTGGGCTGTGTCGGCAGAGCCATCTCTAAATATTTACTAGGCATTGGACTTCCTCCAATTCAGCTCTGAGTCACCTAACATGAGGCGGTGACAGGATAAATAATGTAATTACTGTATATATTGGCCAGTTTGGCATCTTGACTGTAACTTATTATAAATTCATCCCTCAATTCAGAGATGCTTTTTAAAAATACTCCTGTTTTTCATGCAGAAAAGTTGTGTAGAAAACTTCATTAAAAATCTACATGAGCGATAGTCGAAACACAGACATATTTTTTAAAAGGCTACTGATTAACTGATTAAAGTACTGTAATGAGTTATTGTAATTCATTTCTTGCCACATTAAAACTACTCAAACATGGAGGCTTTTCAAACTGACTTCAACAATCAAGCTGCCTGAATTAAAACAAGTATAAACACAGTAGAGGCAATAAAGTGAAAACTACAAAGCAATTCGCTGAAAATATAGCGAGAAAGAAGAAAAGACCTTCAAAGCCTTCCCTCAAGTCTAATACAATCGCCATGTCATTACACGCATTTATTTGTTAGGCATTCTTAGACATGTGTTTACACCGCAGACGGGATTATTCCTCAGAAACTTGCAGCGCAATCTAAAAGTATCCAAAAAAAGTACACAATGCCCTGAACGGCGGACGTCATTTCCGATGCAAGTCGGAGGCAGACGCACCAAAGAAGGTGCGGAGATGGAGAAAGGTGCTTAAGGAAGTGTTGAGACATGCTCTCGTTCTCCAAGAAACAAACATTATTTCCCAGCCCCGGTAAACTGCTGCTATCTCTCCATCTCCTGCCCCGAGCAACCTCACTTAGTGCCTTTCCCTCCAGGGAGCTTTTTCTTGGCAAACAGGGCTGTTTATTTTACTAAAACGGGCCCTCACTTCAGCTGGTTTGTCTAATTAAAATGTTGCGAAAGCGTCGAGGAGTAGGTATTTTATTTAACAGCTAATTGTGCTGACGCCAGGGACTGGGATATTTTATGCTTACACTTTCCAGGATCTTGGGGAAAGAACACAATTGTATACACACACACAGACACACACACACACACACACACACACACAAGAGATCAGTTTCTTGCTCATTGGTGGGATGAATTTTAAACAGTCAGGAGTATCGAGTTAATCAGTGAGAATTCAGTGGGGGGATATCAGGTTGCCTTTTTAACAGGGGAGGACGCATGTATGATTAACGCACCGCTCCCCGTTGGACGGAGCAGAATAATTGTCTTGTTTACCAACAGGTGTTTTTAATCTAGACACAGGAATTAACAATCCTCGTTTGTGAGGGCGCTCAGGGGTTGTCATGTTTCGAGACGTAATGACTTGCCTGTTTTTTTTTTTTTTCCTCGTCAACAGCTCGTGTCGTCCTAATTGAGTGTTTCAGGTCGACTCATTTAGACGAGGCGTATTTATAAAAATAAATAAATAAAAGACGGCTTCGTTATAGTGTCGTTATTAGTGTGAACAAGAGGGTGTTCACAGTGAACTTTGAGTCGATGCAATTCTGGCACCGCCCTGAAGAGGGGGCTGGCGAGGATTCATGAGACGCATTGTCACAATGAAATACATCCAGGAAGTGGAGCAACAGGTTAATGTGTGTGAAAATGTATCAAAAGCCAAAAGCACGACGCTCACAGAAATGATTTTACTACTAGAAAGTATCACAGGACGTAGAAATACGACATTCACAGGGGTGGTAATGACGGAGGGACACTTCACTTGCCTGCATCACAGAAATCACTACAATAGTAAGCAACTGATTATTATTTTCATTATCGATTAATCTGCCGGTTATCTTTTCTTGATTGATCTTACAATCGTTTTAAGTCCATAAAATGTAAGAAAGTTTAAAAGTCCTTCCATAATTTCCCAACGTGACGTCTTCATAACAAATCAAAACCCAAAAATATTCAATGTACGACCAGAAAATTTATTGAATACCTTTTTTAAGCCATGAAAATATTTAGCATCATGCAGACATTATGCATTTAGCATTAACAATTACTGCAGATTTACTGTGCTGAATAACATCCCTGTAGAATATGAAATACATTTATCATATTTTAAGTTTTTTACTTCCTGCTCTTTGGATATTCTGTCATTCTGGCAACCAGACAAACAAGGCAAATCACCTTACTTGAGTGTTATCAATAAAAAACTAC
>CALSBV010009794.1:0-13437 GCA_943590825.1 Bovichtus diacanthus | reverse complement strand
TTTGGTTTGTAGTTTTTTCTCCTCGTCACGTCTCTTCAGATTTTCTCCTCTGAATAATTAATCTTTTCTAAAAGAACAAATACTTGTAGTTGAATCAATAATGTGATTACTTGGCTGCACCACTTGTAACCCAGTGTATAAACACTGTAACGTGCACAAAGAGCCTGGAACATGTTGAAATATCGCCGTCACAGTGTCTGTCCTCATGTTGCATCACAGCTTGAATAAAGTTATTACACGTGTACAAGTGTGGAGACTCTGCAGGAGCTGCAGCTCACATGTCGACATGTAATTAGCTGCAGACTGGATTTTATTATCTGCTAACTGAAGCTATATTTAATAAATGCAAATCCTCCTGTGAGGCTCCGTCTGTACGTCTGCCTGCTTGTGGCTTTGGTCCTCTTTACTAATACATGTCATGTTGTCTTGTACACGGAGAACAACACGCTGACTGACGAGGTAAAAGGGCCGAAAGAGCACCAATTAGGAATAAATAAGAATAAATAAGCTGTTAGTTTAGCATGAGAATGTGTGCAGATTTAAACAGCAGCTGCACGAAAGTGCAACGTGCTGCTTTACAAAGCTCTTCTTCACGTTCCTGTAAGTGTAGCACTGCTGGACACTTTAGTGAAGAAAGTTGTCATATTGTGAGGGAAAAGAAGTTGTATTTTTCCATTTAAATGTCTCTTACTGTGTTTATGTTTGCACCAATATACACCGAAGCAAATTCCTCGTGTGTGAAAGCCGATTCTTCTGCTCGTGAGTCATGTAGGTTTAATGTGTTTGGCTTCGTGTCTGCTCTACGCTCTTCGTCACGAGGCAGGAAGCCCGGCGGACTCGGCGGGACGCGTCCACGTCCTGAGAAACAATCCTCCCAGCTGAGCGGGATCAGCAGCAGCAACAATAAAACTCACTGCAGCAGGCTGGAACACAACATCCCCAGAGCCCAGCGCTGCTAAGCTAATTAGCCCCGCTCTCAATCTAATCTGCGCATGGCTGCGAGCTGCTCTGATGTCTTTCAGCCCGGGGTAATGGACAATAATTAGCACCATTGATTTTCTCCGCCGTGGAGGGAGGAGGGAGCTGTTAATAGTCCTGATGTGAGGAGAGGTGGACACATGAAACCCACTGCAGGGGTCACCACCACAGTAACTCTGCTCTCTGATAGAACACCATGTTTCTGATTCTGGTGCGGCTCGTTAACAGTCTGTTTGGAGTACAGACGTCACCATAGCAGAAACGTAGCAGCGGATACTAATACCAGAGAAATACCACGATTCTCGTTACCCAATAACACGGGAAGAAACAAACACTAACCCCATGTTCTTCAACATTCACTCGTTTATTATTTATAAATGTTTATAATTATGTTTATACTGGTTTTTGTTAGGAAGTTAAACAGCTCATAATTCATCTAATATCTATTTTATATCGCTGTAAACACCTTCAAACAACTGGATTTATTCAAGTTTCTCACAAAAACTACATTTTACAAGATTATATTTGAACACATCATGATAACAGTATCATTTTTACAGAATGGATCCTGAACGCACCATAATACAAGTCAATAGCACCTCCGATACAGGCTGTTACAGCTAACAGCACGCAAAATGTAGACAATAAAGAATTTTCGATTCTATTCAATATTAATTTTCATTCGCCATGCAAGCAGCTTTGTAGGAATATCGTATTTTTTCGGAATAACGGCAAAAAACAGTGTCAGTGATAAAGAGACTGGAAGAAAGGACGGAGGAAGAGGAGAAGGCTCAACCTACTGTGAAGATTTAATCAAACAAATAATATAAATATTAACATATGAACGAGCAGCTTTCTTACAAGAAGAAGAAGAAGAAGAGATGAATCCTGTGGAGTAAACAAGCCGCCACACAAACACTTTGACGTTTGCACAGAAAAGTGTCCGAGACTTCCTGCAGAAGCTGTTATAAGTCAAAAAGAGTCGTCAAATGCCACTAAAATAAAGGTCAATCCGCCGCCAAAAATACCCCCCATTTCCTGTTTGTGTGACAAAACCTACAGTGAGCAGCTGTTTCAGAGAATAATGAGCCGAGGAGGCTGTGTTTTCAGGTCTGTCTGTCAGCAGAATTACAGAGAAACTACTCAGCTGATTTTCATAAAACTTGGTGGATGGATGGAATATGGGCCGAGCAAGAACCTGTTAAAGTTTGGAGCGGGTCTGAAACACGTGGGTGGATACACGCTTTATTTTTAGGCAGGTCAGATGGCAGAGGCTGCTATAGGTATAAATATATTTATCTTCTTGTTAATAATCCAAACCAATAATCTCTCAATTCTTTCTGACTTCCTGTCTGTGACTCCAAGCCCGTTGGTTCCTACTGAAGATTTTTTTAAACTCACAAATTATATAGTTTCATTTTAAAACTAGAAGGGCAATCGGTGAGCGCAGACCACCGCCAAGACCGGATCCAAAAGTGAAAGATAATGCTCGTAGCACGGGCGGATACATGCACTGCGTTCACCTTTGGAAACGCCGTTAGCAATGGTCTGCGCTCTCCGATTGCCCGTCTAAAAATGAAACTATATATTTGTGAGTTTTAAAAGTCTTGAGTAGGAACCAATGTGTCGGAGCCACAGACAGGAAGTCAGAAAGACTTGAGAGATTATTGGTTTGGATCTGCACTTGAGGTTTATTAACAAGAAGGTGAATATAGATCTAGAAGGGCAGACCTCAAGGGAAAAATAAGGATCAGCACACCGCCCCGTAAATCAGATCCGCTCCAAACTTTAATGGGTTCTTTCTCGGCCTCTGCGACACCGTTCTAATAAGTTTCATGAAAATCGGCCGAGTAGTTTTTCTGTAATTCTGCTGAGAAACAAACAAACCCAAAAGCTTCACCTCCTTGGCAGAGGCAGCAGAAAAGAGCTCCCGTATGTAAAACCCTGTTTGTGAGGTGCTTTTTAAAACATATTCAGTGGGACCCAGTGGGCTTGGAGCTGAAAGAAATATACAACTTTAACTGCCAGCAATTCAAATAATGTTTAATTGCGCTGAATAATCAAAACAGAAGGTCTGGACGACAACAGAAATATTTATTTTATGCCTGACACAAAGTGTGCGCAGGTGCGCGGCTGGTTGTGTTGGTTTAGTGGAGCTGCACAGAACTGATTTATTACATGCAAACACTTCAACACCCACGAGTGGCCCAAACCTATTAGTAAAGCAGCCTGTGTGTGAGCTGCATTAAGACGTGAAATTAGTCCAACACACAGCTGGAGGCTGTTCACAGCGCTCTCCAATTCAATTAATCAACGAGTGGTGCTGCGGTACAGTCACAAACAAAAGAAAAACAAGTCCACCATCAGCTTTCTGCATGTGGTTAATTAAAGCCGGCTCTGAAGGGTTAACATGTGCTTTAGTATTCTTCCAACAGTCTCCGTGTTTCCCGGCAGCCAGTCTGAAAATGATTTAGTTTTTGTCAGTCTGAGGAATAAACGTTGAGTTATTTCTGTCATGCACTGAGGCTGCAGACGCATCTATCAGCTGATTTATGTCATCGCGGTAATTTATCGCTTCATCATTGACATTGTAGTCACATCGCGGGACGTGCGAAGTCAAGAGACGCAAAACAACTCAAACACGTCATGCGACAACTTTTTTGCCGCTTCATACAAAAGCAAAAACATTTCCCCTCCAAGCCCGTCTGAGAAACATCATCTACTCTGATTCAAGGCTTCTTGGACAGCTTTGTGTTGATGCACTTTCCAAGAGGCTTTTTAAAGAGTTTATTTAGCTAAAGAACGAACGCTTCATCTGTTAACTTCAAAGTTGTAGACGCTGCTCGAGCTTGAAGTGCTGTTTGGGTACTGTGAATGCTTTTAGGACACTTGGATTGTGAAGAAAAGGAAGAGACCAGGACACTGTTCCCTTTGTAGGAAGTCGCTTATTGTGTTCGGGATCTTGAACATGTTATGTGTGATCGTTTGTCCTGTTTCTTTACAACATCAGGGACCACGTTGGACTTTAAATGTCAGCCCTTGGATTGTTTTCAGGTTTTTTTGTCTTCTTTATCCAAGAGAAGCCTGTCTAATAAAGATCACTTACTCTGATTTAAGGCTTCTACGACAGCTTTGTGACCATGAATTCTCCAAGACGTTTTTGTTTTTAGCTTAAGGACCACATAAAGGAACACCTCATCCTTCAGCTTATCACAAACATTCAACACATCTGGAGATACGAGGATGAAAAACTGTAATTAAATGAAAGCAACTAAAGCTGGGAGATAAAAGTAGAGCTGGGTCTTGCGGAGAACAACAAAAGACCAGTTAAGAGGAATTCGATGGACCCTCGATTCCACCATTGAAGACCTTGACTTTGGGCACAAGCATTTACACAAAAAGACAAACAGACTCCAGTCTTTTGGACAACAAGCAGGACTGGTGAGGGAGTCGTGCCAACAGTAGAGCCAAGACATTTAAAACAAGATCAATAAAGCACACAAAACCTTCTCAAGACTTCTGGAAATCCAACCAACACGGCACCAAAACCAATCTGTGTGTCCTCTCAACACGACTGCAGAGTGGACATTCACAAAACATCCACCTTCTGGCCAAAGAACATCTCTTAGACTGCACAATGAAGAGACGCCGGTGGACCTGGATCAATGCGATTCAATGAGTCGTGCTACACTGGACCCAGAAGGCAAAAGCAGGCGAGGGAAGTCCAAAATAAAAAGGTGTAGGATGATGGCGAAAAATAAGCTGTTGAAATTGAAATTATGTGATCGCAATTAGCGGTAGTTTTCTATTTAAAACCGCCGGGTTGGTTCAGGATGTCCCGTGACGACGCGTTAGTGAAGTTTCTCTCTGACCAATCAGAGTCTGCAGAGTTTGAACTCCACCTTTTAGCGTCGGCTCAGCACACTAGGAAAAAGTACCAGATGGAAACATGGCACTGAAGTTTAAAAAGAGCCAAATGTATTTAGATTGTGGAGTCAGCAGGTAGACAAAAAAGGTTTTAGGCCGCAAGCACGTCAGGATGCACATCCACACAAAGCTGATGTGTTCTTTGCACTCACTGGTCAATAAAATACATTATGTGTGGACACCATAATGGGAGCAATAAGGCGCAAGAGAGGCTAAAGAAGAGTCCTCGATTGAGTTCGATCACAGGCCAGAGTGTAGACCTCCAAACTGACGTCTGCACACAATGTTCTCCATCACAGAAAGTTAATGCTTTTATCACTTGGGCCCCATAAACTAATGCTTCACTGAAACTTCCTCTTAAGTGGTTTGAAAGAAAACCTCTGTGCTATATGACAATGTCACATACGCGAGTCCTCAGTATCCACTTGTTCCAGCACTTTGCTGAAGCGTTTACTTATCGGACTGTCTCGATATATTACATACATCTTCCTGAGTTTGCAGGGAGAAAGTTGAGAGATTTTTACGTCAGAAAAGCGTAAAAACCTCCTGAACGATGAACTCTGAAGGAATCCAAACCGTGAGAAGCTGACTGACGTGTAAATAACATATTGTGCATTTAAAGTGTGTAAAAACAGAGTTTGGTAAACAACAAAAATCTGATCAACTAACATCTCATAGAAGAAAAGAAGAAGAATTTACTAAAATATCAAAAGTGATCGTTTATTTTATTTTATGCAGACGACACGACTTTCTTAATGTTAACAAGGCAAAAGTCTGTAAAGTCCTCAGGAAGTCGCGCATTGTCTCAGGAGGACAGAGACGTCCAGCTTCACTTCTAAAAGACACAGAAACATGTCTTTAGTCTCCACATGTGGCCGTCCTGCAGGGCTGCAGGTGGATCTGAACCTCTAATGAAGACACAGAGCTGCTCAACGAACATAATGTGCTGCACTTACTGGCAGAGAAAATGAAATAACATCTAATAAATTATTTAATGTAATGCATTATGTTTCTTTGCAAATAGAAAATCCATTGTCTCATCGTATCACGTTTCTGATATCTGTGCAGATATTCTGACACGACACATGAGGGATGTCGGGATACTTCATTACCAAGTCGATGCCAAAAATCTGAAAACGTCGCGGAACTCGTTTTTCAGCGGTAAGTACCACAAGTACCGTGTGTGGGCGGATCCACCAGTGCTACATTGTAAAAACACAAATCTGTGTTGAAATTAGCCGGAGAGCTAGTTAACGTTAGCCGTTAGCTGTTAGCCGTTAGCAGCCGGCATCGGAAGTGCAATTGACTTGTACTAAAGGTGCGTTCAGGCTCGATTCAGTAAAAATGTAACTAATGTGCTAACGTTAGCTGCTAGCTGTTAGCTGCTAGCAGGCAGTGAACTGAGGTTGCATTATGGTGCGTTCAGGCTCTATTCAGTAACAATGAGGATTGGCCGAAGGTACATTATAACGTTATCATGATGTGTTAAATGTAATCTTGTAAAATGTAGTTTTTGGTGAGAAACTTGAATAAACGAAACGATATATCGTGCAGACCTACAGCCTGGAGGCTCCTCTAAAGCGACGCGTTATATCTCCTTTATGTAAAACTGTACAAGAGTCACACGGGGTCATGTGTCCGACTACTTCCTGACAGAACTCCAAGTAAAATATGGTGAATGGTCGTTTTTCTGAGCTGGACTTGGCCGTTGTTTCACGATGCATTCAGGCTCCATTTTAAAACGTATTAACTGAAGTGTCTCTTGTCTCCCTTTAATTTACATTCAGTCATGTAAAATAATCATTAATCTCTCCGGAATCTCACATTCTGTCAGATAAAATGTAGTGAAGACAGGTTTTTAATGTCTGTCTCTTTTCATCTGGCCTCATAAATATTAAACCTAGTTCTTCTCGCTCTTATGATCTTTTCCTTCATGTTCCCCTGCTGATGTTTGGCTGTGAAACAGACTGAAACTGCACACGAGCAGAGCAGCGATACGTTTCGAACTCTCATATTTACTGGATGATAATTTGCTGTTGAAGTGAACTCGCTCTCCTGTCACGCCGTCTTCATCGCCTCGTTTGTCAGCGAAGAAACGTTGACGCCAGCCGAACGATTGTGAAGCATTTTTCATGAGCAGTCACTCGTACAGTGAACTGACACGACTGCTCGCTTTAAATAGTTCATCGCAACATCGAGGATATCTGAGCTGGGTTTGTTTTGGCAAGGTGATGAAAATAAAGTGAGATTTTGGCAAATGTTACATTTCTTGAACTAAACGTTCTACCCTGATGAACATATCGTCCTGTGCTCTTATTTCTGTGTTTACTCTCCATGTTAGTGCAGGTTTGTATCAGTGGGAGTTTAAATGTGCACGTTGCAGTAATGTTTACTCATCCGTCCTCCACAATAACAAGAGAATCAGCTCGTACCATCAGGGCACCGCGGGTCAGACTATTACATTTACTCACTTTCATTACTACGTGACGTTATCCATGATCAGGCTGAACGATAAGGAGGCGCGTCACAAACTGCTGAGCCTCAGCACATATTAACCAGAGGGGGAAAATCAATCAAGTTCCTGGAGCAGCGTCCGGAGTGCACGCAGGAATACTAAAACAGGTGGAGGCTGATAATGTGAGCCGAAGGGGAGATAACGCGAGGAAACGGCACGAACCCGCAGCTGGTGAACGAAACGAGCACGTCTTTAAATCACAAAAAACGTTAATAATTAGTTTAAGAGTGAGTTTACGCTAAAGAGGAGCGGAAGTTGTGTTCTCAAGCTTTCCTTCACAGCAACAACCAGGAGGAGTTTGGTGTTTTCCATTTTCATGCGTCAATGATTCTGCTGCGCTCGTATCAGCAGGAGATCCACTACATCAAAACAAACGCTCCTCATTTCTCCCTGAACTCCCACAGCAACAAACTGACAGGAAGATGAAAGCGATATGTCAATAAATCTGACACGTGTGAGCGCCAGCGGGGTGAAATACAGTGAAAGACAAAACTTTTCAGGAACAACAAATGTATTTATGCACAAGGGGGTGTCGTGGAAATGCATCATATAGTCTTCTGGTTATATTTTATCTCTATAAAAGTGTTGTTTGGCCTTACAGTGACTGAACCTGTGTTGACTCACATTTGTAATACACATGCTTGATGTCTGCTGCCATTGAAGCGCCACCTCGGCTATATTCAGGCAATTAGCAGACGGATGTTAACAGTTGTAATAAATATGTCTGATGTCTCCGTGCCTTTGTTCCCATTTGGTCGACAGAAATGTATATTACCTGCGTCCATGCAATTCTACTGCATATGACTGGTGTTTCTGTATTATCTGTCCTTTCAGCTGAAAACGATTAACACTTCATGGGATAACACCAAAGCTCTAACTTCTATATTTGTTAATTTCTTACCAGAAGGCGATTTATTTTCTTAATTACCACTCGCCCGCGAATAATTCACATCAAAGCTCTTCGTAACGCCAGCGCTGCGAATTTGCAACAGTGCGAAAGCTCAGAAATATTAACCTCGTTCCAAAAAGACTTGAATAGTTTTTCGCCACGTCATATTTGCGTTCTTTGTGAAAGTACTTAGAACAAAAGCAAAAGTCTGAAACAAGATATTCAGGTGCAAATTAATGCCACGAAAACAAGTGCCCCCGGTGCGTAAAAGCCTTAATGCGTCAGCAGAAGATCCCGACCACGAAAACATCCAGCGGGGATGGGATTAATGCTGTGCAGGTGGAGGAAGTACTAAAAGTACTAAAAGTACGAATACTACAGAGTAAAAATACTCTGTTGAAAGTAAAAGTCCAGCATTCAAATGTTTATTGCAGCAAAAGTACAAAAGTATCCAAATATACTTAAAGTCCTCATTCTGCAGAATAATATACATTATATTGTATTATAATGATGCATTAATGTGTCACAAATGTTACAGCTGGTAAAGGAGGAGCTCATTGCAATATCTTTATATACTTCTGGGTAGTTTAATCTATGATAATACTTTACTTTTACATTATTTAATATATTTTGGATTAATAATCTGAATCTGTAAATTAACTAAAACTGTCAGATAAAGGTAGTGATGGAAAAAGTAGAATATTCCCGTGTGAGGTGTCCGAGTAGCAGAGAAATACTCGAGTAAAGTACCTCAAAATTGTACTGAAGTATATTCATCTTCGCGCTGTATTACAAATGTATGTGTTGTTTTATAATAAAATCGGTTCAACATAAAGATGATAAAGAAGAATCCTGGAGAAGAGATTCCCTCGCAGGATGTGGTTCCTTTCAGTCGCCCGAGCTTTCACCGCGCGCTAAATGAATTTCCTCCATCAACACCCTGTGATGCTGTGAAACAGTGAGACTGTGAGACGCCTCACTGCGGCCCTGAAGTGATTTCTCCCGTTAATATCAAATGGATTAACTGCTAAAATGAGCAGCATGGTAAACGTTAGAGAACAACTGAGTAACTATCAGCGTGTGAATAGGCTACTGCACACGTAGGCCCGTCTTCAAACACTTTATAGGCTACTTTTAAGGTGCAGCTTACAATTTATTCTTAATTACACAATGTATTAAGGTCAAATCTTCTGTCCCTCCTCACTACATTATTTCAGTAAAGTGTTCATAAATGCTTTAATACTTGTGTATCAACGTGTTTTACTCTTTAGATCGTTTGATTGGTGTTTATTTGTATTTTTAAAGTAAGTATGACCAGTTCCACGTGTAGTTTTCTGAACCTATAGCCTTTTATATTTTAGAAATTTGATCTTCTACTTGTAATTGTTTTACATAACTGTATTTTATTTTTACATCTTAAATATCTGAATGTACCTATCAAGTTATTTTCCCCTAATTTCAGGGTTTTAATGGCTTTTTTCTATTTTTATAATGGCATTGCCGCTTCTCTTGTTTGTGAATCTCTTTGATGTTCTTTTCTTTTTCTTTGTTTTCGTAACTAACTCAATGTCACAGTAAATGAGGGTCGTGTGTGCAGTGAAAGGAGGTAGAATATTATTCTTCAGAGGTTAGAAATCCAATTATCCAGTAAACCACAGAGACAATAAGGCTCCACGCAGAGTTGACACACTTTAAAGTATGGCGGCCTGGAGGGGCCATCTCCCAAAACCCCCTTTACCAGAAGCTGATTTCCTTCATGCTGATGCACAAACTGTCAGCAGACACTTCACAGCAGCGTCATGTGACAGCAGAGTAATTGAGAGGTAATGAGTTTTGATTTATGTCACTGGAGGAACGGCTTGTTAATTAAAGCTCAATCAAATGTTGATGAAAAGCCAGCGGTCACGGATCACACACACCGTGGAAAGCTGTTTTCTCTAATGAGTGTGTTCTCCTCATCAAGTGACCGCTGAGTCCTCAGACATTTGTTCGTGAAAGAAACTGCTGCTGCAGAAAGTTCATCCAGACGGCAGGACGACATTCTTTCAGAGCTGCACAATGATTATCTTCCCAATTACTAGTGTGAACTTGTCAGAAGATGGAGCCTACAGCAGATCATCCATCCATGTATCCGAGTTCAGCCTGAGCTCCGCATCCTTCACTAACTCCTGAATCAGCATTCACATATATTTCATAATGAAAAACATCCATCACAACACCCTGTAGACTCACTGTCAAACGTCTTGTTCTGTCTGAACATCTCGAGGAGAAGCACGAATTTAAAAAGCTAAACCATTGAATTTTGGGATTCTAGATTTTAGGGATCTCACAATACTTTGGTATCAAGTCGATGCCAAAATTCTGAAAACTGTGCGATACTGTTTTTTCTTCAGTACCACATGGAACCGTCTTTCCCTGCAGAACCGTCAGGGTTCCAGACTAACAACAGATGATGCAGTGAACTCACCATCGACGCGTTCAGGGGACGCTCCCTATGTTTTCCTGACAACAAATCCGTGTTTAAATTTGAAGGGGAGCTAGCTAACGTTAGCCGTTAGCTGTAAGCAGCCAGTTAACGGAGGTTCCATAGAGTTTCACTGTGGTGCGTTCAAGTTCTATTCCGTATCGGGCGAAGGTAAATTATAACGTTATCGTGATGTGTTCAAGTCTGATCTTGTAAAATGTAGTTTTGGTGAGAAACTTGATGGAATCCAGTAGTTTGAAGATGTTTTCACAGCAATATAAAATAGATATTAGATGAATGATGAGCTGTTTAACTTCCTCACAGAAACCAGTATGAAGTAATAAAGGAGTGTATGTTGAAGAACATGGAGTTATTGTTTTGTTGTTATTTTTTACTGGAGAATTTTCTTGGTTTTGTTATCGACCACAACATTTCTGCTATCGTGACATCCCTCTCTACATCCCTGGTGGACCGAATTAACTGTCAAAATAAATATATTCTCCCCAAATTTGTTCATCTTTTTCAATCTATACCATCCTCCATTCCTACAATATATAATGATCTGATGTGACCCGTCTTTCTCCGCTCTCAGATCCCACATTTCCCAGAGACACCGGATACGAGCACGCAGAGATTTAATATCCGTCACCTATGACAAGCTGGCAGGTATAAAACAAGGTTAAAACTATCCACGCTGTCCCATCGGGACCCAAATATGACTCCGTTCTGTGACAAATGTAACATGACCTCGGCTGGAGGGACATTTTCCAAAGCTTTTCCTCCATCGTGACCCTGAACCCTCCGGTGGCCCCGGGTGGCCCCGCTGGAGAGGAAGACTGTATTACTGAGAGACGCTCAGAGGGGCATCCTGTCCTCTAGACCTCGAAAAACATCCGTGACCGTTTGTAACTCAAGCTGAAATGTGCGGGGACCTTCAAACCTTCAACAAACCCAAAAACGTATCCTCAAAAATATTCTTGAGGAAATGCAAAAAAGTAAAATGATAATTTTGGAGCAGATTCACAGGGCAGATACAAAGATTATTTTTCACTTATGGAAACGGCTGTGAGTTTTATATTGCAAAATGAAAAAGGATCCAGGAATATTCACCCTAAGTTTGTACATTTTAAAGTTAAAAGCATCGATCTGGTGCACCTCGAGAGCTTGATTTGTGATGAAGAAATGTTCAAATAAAAGGCAGAAGTGTGTGTTGTTGCTCAGTGCAGAGAACACACACACGTTAAAAAACTAGACATATTTTAGATTTAATAACTAAATAATTCACTTTACAAGACACAGATAAAGTGTTTTTTTCACTATTATTAATAGTCACCCACAGACACACACTACACAACTTTAGCTAAACCGAGAGGTTTAACTTCTTCAGGTGGAGACTTTAACTCTTTAAACCATAACTACGACAAACTGCTTCAGAAACTTTTCAACATCCGACAGCTTTGGAATCTTAAAACTCTACAAACAACATCTAAATAAAAACATTAACAAACATCTCATTTAAAGGATTCAGTTGATTCTGCTGATCTTTAGTAAAACACACAAATACACTGTTTATGTCCTCTGAAGGAAACCAGTCACAGCCCGGCAGAAACAACACGGCTCAGGTGCATTATGGGTAATAAAACTCCAGCTCTTACCCTTGTCTGTCCCCGTCCACCAGGACTCGAACCAGGATGCCAGTAACAGCCACCAGGATGGGGTAATGGTCCACACTCTCCAGACCTGCAACACGCACACGCACACACACACACACACACACACACACACACACACACACACACACACGACAATGATATTTAACTTTGTTTATTGTGCTTTTGTCTCTTTTTTGCCAAATAAATTAAACTCATTTGTTTTGTTTTTTTTATTATTTAAGAGGCACTGGATTAATTTATCGTCAGTACCGGTATATAACGACACCCCTGTGTTAAAAGTGCGTTATTGTTGCATGACACTTATCTTATCTCATGACTCTTTCAAAATAAAACCAAAACCTGAGGACTCGTAAAGTCAGAACACATTAACTAACTTTGTGCGTGCGAAGGGCAGAAGTCTGCTATGAAAGCAGGAACATTAAAACGTGTTCATATGAAAAGACAAACTGCTGCATTAATAAGAGCAGCAGCTACTCGGTGGTGAATAAAGGTTAAATAAATAGGCTTGTTTTAAAAAGTGATAAAAGATATTTGGATTATTTTATGAGTTAAAGGACCAAACGTGAGAAAACATATTCAGTTTTCATTTCCCTGCAGAGCCAGATAACAACGCTGTCACTGTTAGTGAGGGGGTGTTTTTTTTTTTTATTACCAAAATTAAACTATTTATCAGTCAGAAACTGTAAAAACAGAAACTATCGTCGGATTTTCAACTTTCTGACGGTCCTTGAACACATCACGTGTGACGAAGGCTTCCATCGGGAAAAATAACCAAAACTGAGCTTAAAATGGTCTTTTATTTCAGCAAAATCCCTTTATTCTACATGTCACAGTTGAGATGTCTGTTTCCATAGAGCTGCAGGGCTTTTATTTTGAAGGGAAAAAAAAGAGGTCACGAAGAAGTTCAGAGGGTTAACAACACTTTATAAAAAGGAGCTCAAGTCCCCCAAAGAAGGAGGAGGAGGAGGAGGAGGAGGAGGAGGAGGAGGAG
>CALSBV010009789.1:14826-25282 GCA_943590825.1 Bovichtus diacanthus | reverse complement strand
ATAATCGAAGGTTTTTTGAAAATTAAACATTTTCTTGAAATTTGAAGAATTTTTTTAAACTTTAGGTTTTTTTTTTAAAAAAATCAAAAGATATTTTTTAACTTAAGGTAATATTTTTGAAAATCAAAGGTTTTTTTAAAGCTGAGGTCAATTTTCAATAATTGAAGGTTTTTATGAAAATTGTGGTCATTTTTGGAAAATAAAACATTTTCTTGAAGGTTGAAGAATTTTTTTAAACTTTAGGTTTTTTTTTTTTTAAAATCAAAAGATATTTTTTAACTTAAGGTAATATTTTTGAAAATCAAAGGTTTTTTGAAAGTTGAGGTCTTTTTTCTAATTCAAATTTTTTTATAAAACTAAATTCATTTTTTCAAAATCGTAGTTTTTTTTGATAATTTAGGTAATTTTTTCAAAATAGAAGAATTTTTTTAAACTTTAGGTTTTTTTTTTTTAAATCAAAAGATATTTTTTAACTTAAGGTAATATTTTCGAAAATCAAAGGGTTTTTTAAAGCTGAGGTCAATTTTCAATAATTGAAGGTTTTTATGAAAATTGTGGTCATTTTTGGAAAATAAAACATTTTCTTGAAGGTTGAGATCTTTTTTTCAAAATCGAAGGTTTTCTTGAAAATTTAGTTTATTTTTAAAAAATGAAAGATTTTTTTGTTGATTTTTGTAAATTTTTGTAAATTTAAGATATTTTTTAAATTAAGGGAATATTTTTGAAAATCAAAGTTTTTTTGAAAATTGAAGCCATTTTTCGACAATCGAAAGTTTTTATGAAAGTTGAGGTAATTTTTTAAAAATGGAAGATATTTAAAAAAATGTAGATAATTTTTTGAAATCGAAGGATTTTTTGAAAGTTGAGAATTAATAATTTTTTTTAAATGGAAAGTTTTTTGGAAAATTGAAGCCATTTTTCGATAATCGAAGGTTTTTATGAAAATGGGGTTAATTCTTAAACATTTTCTTGAAAGTTGAAGAATTTTTTCAGACTTTAGGTCAGGGGTCTTCAACGTTTTTCCGCCAAGGACCCCCAAACTACTATATATATATATATTGTATAAAATTGTGTTTTATATTAAACTGGGCCTCTTTTTGTCAAGCAACAACCTCCCGGGGCTGGAAAGTGAAGCCCATGTGGAAGTTCCAGAAACTGCAGTCCCTCGAGTGGCCACATGAGGCTCCAAAAGAGAGTTGATCCCCATAGACCCCCATGTTAACAGGGATAAGTGTGTCTCATACTGTAGGTCAATATCCAATACTGGGGTGTTCTCACAGTCCACTGCCATCCTGTGACACACAAAGTGCAGCAGCCTGGAGGCTCTGTCACCGTGTCACTGTGTCACATGTCCCGCGGCAGATATGTTTCCCAGAGCTTCCACAGCTCCTGCCATGGAAAAGGATTTGCATGTTTTGGATAGGAATGAGAAGAAACAAAGCAAAGCTTCGTTGCACCTCAATGAACAGACACTGTTAATGTGCACATAAAGTACAAGCAGAAGCTCCACCCAAACAAACAGTTCTTACGAACTATTATTATTATTACAAGGCAGAATCAATTTGTTGACGGGAACTACACTTCCTGTTTTAAGCAGCGATGACGTGAAGAGGAGTTGTTGCAGATTTAATCTTTGTGGTGCTTGCAAGTTACTCAGAAAAGTGAATCGTTTCCTTTGTTCATGGTAGAAATGCACTATAGTACAATCTGGGTAATTATATTATTATTATTTTTGTCAGGTGGGAGTATTTTTAAATTTTTATATAAAGATAAAGTGGAAATGTCCAGAATAAAGTTAAAATGTTGAGAATAAATTTGACATTTGAAAGATTTAAGTGGAACTTTAAAAAAATGAATAAAACTACTAACATTAGTGCTGACTGAAAGTGCAACTTTATTCTCAACATCACGAAATGCAACATTTTCAATAAATTTTTTTAACATTATGCCTGGTATAATAATAATACTATTTAATATTTAATACTGTAAATTGTACTTTGCATGCTCGATGTTCTTGAAGCTTAATGCTGATGTTAGTGTGTTAACATCCATCTTCAGTATGCGACTCCATAAAAGCACAACTCTTTGCATCCTAACTCAACTTTCTCGAGCCTTTAGCTTTGTTTTCATTCTGACGTGACTTATGAAATTGATTACATTTTTGACTAAACACATTATGCTTTAAATGTAAACTTTACTGCTGCAGTTTGTGAACCTGAGCACTAAATATGTACCGTTAAAAGAAAAAGCTTAAATAATGAAATATTGCCTTCAGTTCATGCAGCGTTTCCGTGCACGTTGTGATCTTAATGTGCGTGTCTCTGCACCTGTGTCAATGTGAGCACGTGTGGATGGTCAGCAGTGACAGAAAGTGTTTCAGCCGCAGCTGTGGTCTGACTGTGCTTCCTGTGAGCTGACAGCAGGAGATCCTCACTTCTCTTTGTAAACTGCAGGAGAACAAAGACAAACGTGGTGAGTAACACAAGGTTTCCTTCTCTTCCATGGGGCACGGGCGGCAGCAGATTGTCATTTCGAACGAGGGTTTGTTGGCCTGCTGTTTTCTGAGCTGTCAGTACAACATACTGAGTCCAGGTGAAAGCTCATTGATCTGTCAAATCCATGTCTTTAATGAAAGACAAATGAGGGCGAGGAGACAGGTTAAAACACTTCTTTGTGGTGCTTTTGAACTGAAAATCTTAGGAATGTGTTGCTGTAGTATGACCGATGCCAGAAGATATGTATTACAGCAGTTTCAAGCCTGTGGCATCACAGTCGATCAGGACATCGAGGTTCAATTGGGTTGAATTTTGTTTAAAGGGTTTGTTACAATTTGTCGAGCCAACAGATATAATGTCTGTGGAATGTGTGTATTTCAACATGTAGTTAGGACCTCAGGAAATACACATTTAACGCCGACACTTTATTATTATTTTACCTTTCTTTTAGCTCCTTTACCATGGAGGCAACGGCCAAGTACGACTATAAAGCTCAGGCTGCTGATGAGCTCAGCTTCAAAAAGGGAGATCAATT
The DNA here is from genome assembly GCA_943590825.1 of Bovichtus diacanthus. Classification (NCBI taxonomy): domain Eukaryota; kingdom Metazoa; phylum Chordata; class Actinopteri; order Perciformes; family Bovichtidae; genus Bovichtus; species Bovichtus diacanthus. The sequence continues at coordinate 22,252 of CALSBV010009789.1, read as the reverse complement.
GAAGGTAAGGAACACACACACACACACACACACACACACACACACTCACTCATTTCTGAATAACTCTCAATGTAAAAAGCATTGAAATCGTGCACAGTTGAAACAGTGCTCGCACTGTTTCCATGTAAATCCTACACGACAGTCGATGCACTGATGCAAATTGTGAACAACAAATATTTGCGTTGATATTTCACTGCAGCACTTTAGTTGCACAATAGTTTGTGCAGCAGGCGATGAAAATGTGTTATGAAACTTCATCGTGCTGCACAAACACAAGTTTATTCTTATCTTCAGAGCACAATGTAATATGTGTGTTTAGCTGCTCACGCTCAATACTGGACCAATTTCAAAAATTCTTGTCGCCATTAGAGACTTAGACACAAAAAGATGAGAAAATAGAGTCGAGGTGGAAAAACACAGACGTTTCAGTGAAGTTTATAGACCTGATCCATCAACCTTAATCAGTAGTGCAATTAATAAACAGTTTAATTAAGACTTATTCAAAACAAGAATGCAGAATGCAGTTCAATGTAAGACATTGAACTGCATTCTGACGGACCGCAGTATAGAAATAAAACGCAAGATATATATATATATATATGTATATATATAGAAGTGCAAGAGCAGAACAAACCACATGATCTCAACAGTCCTTTCACGAACCACAAATACTCGTTAGATAGAAAAACTCGAACCTGGTGATGTATTTAAAAAAGAAAAACATGTAGATAAAGTGTTTGTGTTGCAAACCACCCTGTGAATGAGATAGAGAATCATTATTTTGACAAAAGTTTGCTCTGCAGCACAAAATGCATGCGACTGTGACTTTATATGTTTATTATAGTAACGATTTTGTTTCATTTCTACGCCCTAATAAGTGTTGTGTGAAAGACAAGTGTTGTGCTTTGACCTCGGCGTGACTCCGTCTGCAGTGAACGTCTTGTGTGATTGTGTCAGATTCTGCAGACAACTGGAAACTGGTACAGAGGAGAAGTCAACGGAGCTCTGGGCTTCGTGGCCAAAAACTTCATCAGCATTCATCTGCCCAGGTAAAAGTAAAGGAAAGGAAACTTCTGTTATAAATGAACACGTCTGTACTCGAGTGTTTCCAGACTTTGAGGCCATTCCTTTTGCCTTCATGTGGAACCTATAATAATAACATTAAAATAAATGCACCTCATTTTATACCTGATCAACATTCAGATGTTTCTCATGTTTCTTCATTTCCTTTTCCTCTCATTCCCACACACTCTTTCTCCTCTAAAGATGTTTATACTTTGACTCTGTTGCTCCCTGAATGTGCCGTTTAACCCTCCTCCCTGCAGCTGGTACCAGGAGGACTCCAGTCGCAGCGACGCGCAGGAGAAGCTGATGCAGCGGCCTGTGGGGGCCTTCATCATACGGGCCAGCCAAAATGCAGGTCAGGGGGACTTCGCCATCTCTGTCAGGTGCGTCTGCATGTACATAAGAGCTAAAACACGGTTTCTCTTTTCTTATCTGTGTTTAGTGACGGCTCACAGCTGAAGAGAGCACGTAACTGTTTCCACAGATGCCCACTATACGTGTTTAGTACACTGCTCCTAAGATACTAGCATTAGCATACGCTGGGCCTTCAAAAATAGTTTTTCTGATTGCAAAACAACCATTTGCATTAAATGTTTTTGAGAAATCTTAACACACGTGTAGCTGCCTCCTAATAACATGGGACGCTTTGGTAAAAAAAGTGCAACAGGGAAAAAGATCAACCAATTTCCACTTTTTCCGATATTTGCGTTTTGATGCGTCTTCTTCTCTTCGGCAGACATTTTCTCCATCCGTCACTTCATTGCGGCTCCATCCAGCCATAATTAGTCCTCATATTCGCGCTTTCAGTTTCATGCATTTTCTGTATATACCTATCTGGCCGCACCGCTTCCTCCTGCACTTTCTTTCTGAGAAAACTTTCAAACTTGCACCGATGTGACAATGATTGTGCATGTCACAGCATCTGCTCTCTGATCTTGAGGGAAATGATGAAATGTGCAGCTTCCAGTCTTCTTCTGAAGCGTGTTCGCTGACTCACAGGGGCAGAGTTCACGATGACGCAGCCACTGTATTTTGTAATAAGGGTAAAAACATCATATACATACTTTAGTATTGCACATGCATAAAGGCAGAAGGAGTGTTTGCCCTTCTGTAATACAGGTTTCATTTCCACCTCTGACTTTTTCCCAGAGACAGACAGATGTAGGATTTCTAAATGTGGTGCTGGGCCTTTGTATCTGACTCCACTGCAGACACGCGGCAGATGTGCAGCACTTCAAGGTGCTGCGGGACAGCAGAGGGCAGTATTACCTGTGGAGAGAAAAGTTCTCCTCTGTCAACCAGCTGGTGGAATATTACAAAAACACGTCCATCTCCAAACAGACCCAATTGTTCCTACAGGAGACGCGACAGGTAGGAAAGACACTCACGGAGACTCCACAATGTAAGAGATGTGCACTCCTTGTAATGGACTGTGAGTATTTATTTAGTATTATTACACACGTCCACTGTCGTAGGAATGTGGTCATCGTAGCGTTTCACTTTTTCTCATTAAGAAATGTAATTTGATGATTTTAGATGTAATGATGTATACACATGTATTTTAGTTTAAAATCAGATTTTTTTAAATTAAAGTCAGAATTATTAGTAGATATAAATACAGTGTACAGTAGTAAAAAATAAATTATAATAATAATTAAAGACGTTTTTTTATTTATTTTTTTTGTTTCTCAACAGGAACAAAGACGCTCAGAAAATTTACCACCGCTCCCCACCCCTCGCCTCTCCGACTGCCCACCTACACCTGCACCACGACAGGTACTGTGTGTGTGTGTGTGTGTGTGTGTGTGTGTGTGTGTGTGTGTGTGTGTGTGTGTGGCAGCTACTTTAAATTTGATTGTTGCGTGTCCACTTCTAAGGAGACGACAAAAACAGCCTTTTTGTAAACATGGGAAAAATGTTCTTATGAGTTTTTTAAAAAAGGTTTTATGAGCATTAAAAGTTGAATAATTATGATGCAAACTCATGCCTCATTTCCACGGCATGGTTCGAATGCACACACTTTTGGTACCAGATTCAGAATTATCTTAATTTCTGCGTGACCTCGGCACCGACCTTTGTCCGGAGATCCTCCGTGGCACTGTTTGTCTAATATGATGCATTCGTATGGCACCTAATTTACATTAAATGCACCATTGTTAATCTATTTATTTAGTCTACAGTTTAAAAAGGGGGACTGAAACAAAGAAAAGCCTTCTTATAACTTTGTTGCAGAAATCTCCGCACACGAGAAATGGGAAGTTGAAAGTGAATGCAGCTGCGATGCAGAACAGTTCTGACATGGACTGACTGTGCATCTGTCTGTCAGCAGGTCAGAGCTCTGTACAGTTTCGCCGCGAAAGAGACGGACGAGCTGGAGTTCAAGGCCGGCGACATCATCGCGGTCCTGGACGGCTCTGACCCAGCGTGGTGGAGAGGCCAGCTGAGGGGCAACACAGGCCTGTTCCCCTCCAACTACACCAAGCCCATCTGAGAGGAACACACACACCTCTTACTGCAACAACGCTCAGCCTGACACACGTGTACTGCTTCTTCTTGCAACCTCACACACACTTACTGTAAGACACAGCCCGAAACTATAGACGAGCAGCAGCAGCCTCGGTGTCGTGTGACACAACAAAAATGAAGACTAACTTGTTGGTTTAGGCACACACACACACACACACACACACACACACACACACGCACACACATGCACGCATGCACGCACACACTTTTAAATGTCGGATCTTTTCTTCACCTGCCCTGTCCAGTGGTGGATGTATCTTAAGTACATTTACTCAAGTACTATACTTGAAATGTCTTAGAGGACAACGATGACATACTTGTACTTTACTTGAGTGTTTCCATGCTACGCTACTTTATACTTCTACTCCACTACATCTCAGAGGAAAATATTCACACTGTACTTTTTTGCTCAACTACATGTATTGTTCCTTTTCAGATTACGGTTTTACATGTATCTATTCATAAAAATGTAATTAGACTACTTAACAGTATATTAAGGTGAAATATTCATGTCCACATTAACATGTTAATGCATCAGTAATAATGTTGAGATAACACTTGTGTTATAAATGATGCCATTTTGCAAAGAGGAAAACTTTGACTTGTGATACTTTAAAGCAGCTATAATCAGTATTTTTTGTAACAGCAATGTATTATGACAATGTGAAAACATTGTGAAGCACATATCCGGATCATATGCACCACTTCATGTCACTGGTCCCGTAAAACTTAAAATATATTTGGTAATATTCCCCTTTCAGCGATATACATGTCGTATTATTGTAATTTAGGAACCTTTAAAGTTGTATCTGACAGCTCATCCTCCAGAGAACAAAGGTTTACAAGATGTTTGGAAGTATTGAAAAGGGAAAAACCCAAAAGCGAAGTATAACAGAACTCTTTGTATACAATATGGGATAACTTAGAAAGGAAAGAGAAACTAAGTGCAAACAGCAGAGCAAGAGCACAGTAATGACGCCGTGACACAGGCTATCCTGTTATATTTCAGTTTATTACCTAAACTGGTCAGTATTTGCTGCATAAACAAGGCTTACAGCTCTGCATGTTTCCACACAACCAGCCTCTGCTGCATTTACGCTCCACCTTTAAGTTGGTCGTTCTGCATGTAAATGTTATTACGTTATCATTCTTATATTTAAAAGACGAATTACATGTATAGGTGAGTATATGTAGATGTAAAACAACAGGACATGTTGATGTTGTTAGTGAGTTATTTAATAATAGCAACATTTGACAGCCTCTTCGGCGTGATTGTATTGTAGAGCTCTGTTTTCCATTTGTACGTGGAGGCATCATGGGTTTTCCGCGAGCCCCGCCTCCCTCCAACACGACCAGGTAAGAAAACTTTCGCAGCTTTTTTATTTTACCTGTGCGGCGTCACACAACGTAGGTAGGGCTGAGCAAACAGAGGAGCCAGACACTTTCCGAGCTCCGGGAGGGACCACCATGGCTGAATCCCAACTCATGTGCATGGAGGACGGCCGCATCGGAGCCAAGGTCCCGGAGAACAAACCCGAGTTTTACTACAGCGAGGAGCAGCGCGCGGCCATCGAGGAGCTGCTGAAGAATGGCGATGGCGCCTTCAAAATGCGCCTTAAAGACGACAACATGAAAGACTTCTTATCGGCCAGAGAAGTCAAAATGTTGCTGAGCACTTTGAAGCTTTACGACTTGGGTCCTGACGACGACAGCAGCAAGGCGGGGGTCGGAACCGGCGCGGATTCAGGGGTCCATTCGACCTACTGGCCCCAGATGTCGGACACCGAGGTGCCGCCGCTGGACAACGGCTGGCCCAGCGGGGGGTTCTTCAGAGGGGTGACCCGGGTGGCCGTGCACACACACCCGCCCAAAGAAAACGGACCTCACATCAAAGAGGTGGTGAGGAGACTCATCCAGGAGGCCAGTAAGGTGAGAAGGATGATTATAATCACACTTTTATATTTGTACTGTTGGAATAAGAGGCCAGAGGCCACTTAGTTTTTATTATCATGTTTGTAGATATAGATGTATAATGAGCTCAGTGACACTTCCTGGTTAACACAGAAGCTATTATGTGTTTATTACCTGTCACCTGGTCCATTCATAGCACACACACACACACACACACACACACACACACACTCCTCCTCATTAAATATATTATTACACGATATTGTCTGATAAACAATAAGATGCTGTTGAGTCAGAAATAATCATTTAATAGGGCTATAAACTAACAAATATAATCAGCTGTTATACTTAGTTTACTTTTACAGGTCACTCAACACAACCAGCAATGGACCAGTGAATGTTTTAAATATTCTTAAAATATTATCCTTAAAAAGTCTTAAATTCAATGGAAGGCCTGAAATGATCTAAAATGGTCTTAAATTAAATTGTATATGTTCTAAAAATGAATGCTCTGCTGTTGTGCAGCCATATATTCATGTTTTGAACCGCACCACGATGAAAATAAAGACTTTCTTTAGGCTTTTTAAGATTTAGATTGAGCTAGACTTAGATTGCAGTTCTATATATATTTATTTTTATTTATTTTTTAAATTTATTTTATTTATTTTTTTATTCTTTAAACATGTGAATAAATTCATGAACTTAAAGTAGTTCTAAAAATTATTTTCCTTCATACTAAAGTTCCTTAATACTTCTGCCGGTCTGCCTGCAATAATACAAAAGCTCATTACACTTAATTGTCTTTGTTCTTTTTAAAAAGTTCTTTAAAAGTGCAACTTGTTGGAACCTGCAGAAGGCCTGTGCTCTTATGGGCGCGGTGATGTTAGCGTGATTAATGCTCCTCACACTGAAGTGGGTCGGGGTATTTGAGTTGCCCCTCGCACTGTTTGCTCATCGGTGGAGCCGGAGCTCTGAGTCATCTGCTCCGCCTGCTCACAGGCACAGTGCGGCCCTCCCTGCCTCCCTGCCTCCCTGCCTCCCTGCCTCCCTGCCTCTCCGTGCCTCACCGTGCCTCCTTGAATCTGGGTCAAGGAGGACGACAGACGTCAAACACTCAAACCGTTTAAATGTTTCAATTGTTGCTTTGTATTGCAACTCCTCTTTTTTTAATTTACAAATTCTTTCGGCCTTCCTCCCATCTGTCCCTCCTTCCCTGCACTTAGTTTTTTCTTTTGTGTTTTCTATTTTTAAACTTCTTTTGTTTGGTTGCGTTCTCTGCTTCCTGCCTTCACTCGACCAGGAGCATTGTAAGTGCCCTCCGCTCTTAATCAACAGTGATTTTCAGCACGCCGTACACATCTGTCCGTCCTGGTTGTTCCGCATTCCAGTTATTACTTTGCCATGTTGGGCATACGACAAGTATACGTCATTGTGATTAGTTTATTGTACACTTGTAATGTTTTCCTCAACAAACCAGGGATTACACCTGGTGTACTTTATGTTATACAGACTTTGGGAATTCCCCCAAAATTGTCAGATAAAGAAAAAGTGAAATAAATTTGCATGTTGTCTCCTGTCAGAAAGGCAAGGAGCTGTTCTTAGAATAATAACACACACACACACACACACTCAAAGTTCTCCAGGAGACAACATATTCAACTTTGCACAGAGTCTTTTAAATTTGCCCTGATTGCTGCTTTTTTCTTCTTCTTTGTAATTGCTGGATGGATCCAGTCGAAGTGTCTACACATGTGTCAGCTTGTTTCGCTGCTGGCCCACTCAGCATGTTTCCTCAGTGAGACACTGGGTGGGAGCAACAGAGGAACGTTTGTTGCACATTTAAAGAGACGCTTTTTTTTTCTTTCCATGAATGACTTTTTCAGGGAACAGTAGACTAACACATTTACTGAGCCTCCCTGCTCTG
>CALSBV010009789.1:0-14426 GCA_943590825.1 Bovichtus diacanthus | reverse complement strand
CTTGGATTTGGATAATCGTCCCATGACTATATCCAGCGCTCGTCTTTGTCCCTCGGGCCTCACGTCTTTGCGTCGGGGCATTATATAGGGCTGTATATGGGATGATAAAGTGTGGTATTTATTCCAACTCGTTGACATTGCTGGGTGTAATAAACAGCGTCCTCCGTGTGTCGTTAGCGTGGCTCTAGACTGTAACATTCGTTTAAACTTTCTGCAATTGACCTTCAATTTGTGCAACAAAATCTTTTAAGCATACAGTGCAGTGCAGTCTTGTCATTTTTACAAGTTACAGTTAGATGCAAAACAACCTGGATCTTAGGAAGTCCTTCATTTGGTCACAGTGAAGCCTCTTTAATCCCAACGCTCGGGACAGAGGAGAAAGTAAAAGCATTTCTGCAGACGCACGTAAGTCCCACATTCCTCAGCTGATCTGCTTTTGTTGTCGTAATGCTGTGATCTGTCAGCCTGACGGGAACACAGAGGAAGATAATACTGTGGCTTTGTAAGACCAGCAGCGGAGACCTTTTCCCGTGGCCTCTGGTTTTACCTTCGCCTGCTGCTTTCTAGTTAAGCGCTCCAATAAGACATTCGGCCCACAAGCGTTTCGTTGATTTCTTTCTTTGCCTTTTAGAAAAGTGACCCAGACTGGACACAGAGCAGTGAGTCTGAGCTGAGGTTTACGTTTCTGTAGTGTTTGGAAAGTGTTTTTAATCTGCCCAAAGATCTGCGCCTCGTCACACCCGACCTCACCGAGCGTTGTTGGCTCTGATAATACGCTGTAATCTGTCAGACTTTGTGTAGCCGGATGTGTGTCCAATCAGCTGAATTTACCTCAGCTGGACTCACATCAAAGTGTCGAAACATCTCAAAGGTCATCGAGAGAAATGGGAGGCGCCTGGGCTTCATTTTAATTATTAATTGAGTCATAGCCAATGATATTTACATTGTTTTAATTTGGATAAATTTGCAAAAAATCTCTAAAAATCCTGTTTTCACTTTTGTCATTACGGTGTATTCAGTGTGGATTGAAATAAATGTAAACAATTTTAGCATATAAAAAAAAAAAAGTGAAAAAGTCTGAATATTTTCTGAATGCAGTGTATTATAAATTGTTGTTGCTTGAAAAAAAATACTTTAAAAAGTTCCTTTTAGTTGCCGCTTGCAGTCTCAAGTAGACACTGAGTTTAATTTTTGTTCCATTATTTATTTATTTTGTCATAATCGTCGTTTAGACACAATTCAATGGTTCAGTTCATTTTACGGAGACAATGAGCACCAAAGTATAATTCTTTCAGATTTACCGGCTTGGTAAAGTGTTGACCTTTCTTCCTTTGTGGCGGTCGTAGAGTCCGAATATATATTCTTCAATTATTTATATTCCTTCAGTCCGAAACCGTCCACTGCTCAGTTGTGAACATTGTCATGTGAAATGCATATTTCACTGCTATAAACCACGTTTTCTCTTCTTCCTGCACCAAGTTGTTGGGTGTTTGTTTTTGCTACCTTGCTTCCTACAAAATAAAAGCGTCCCCACCTGTTTAATTCTCACCTCTTCTGTCTATTAATTGTCTCGAGAGTGTACGTAATATTCATACTGGTTTAAATAAACAAATTTCATAGCATTTCCCATATTTTTTTTTGGGAAAGGAATTAAAGACGTGTCTTATTTTGAATTGAGAGATTGAAGTAAATAAAAGACTGTTTTTCTCCGGCAGGTGATAGCGATAGTGATGGACATGCTCACAGACGCCCAGATCCTGCAGGACCTGATGGACGCGGCCTGTCGTCGCTCCGTGCCCATTTACATTCTGTTGGATAACCAAGGTGTGCCGCACTTCCTGGACATCTGCCACAGGCTGCAGATCGGCTCCCGGCACCTTCGGGTAAGTCGGCACAATTACATGGGAGATGAATGTAGCAGGTAGCAGGAAAATGCTCCGGAAAACTGTCGATAAATCTGAATCTGTCTGTCACTGAGAGTCTTATGAGTTACCTTCATATCAGAACACACTACCTGTTCAAACCTTTGTCAAAAAGGTCTGAAAGAAGAATGTTTCTGAAGCTGTTTGTCTGCTGTTCGTGCTCTAAACACATTATGGAGGCAAACATTTAGAATTCAATAGTATTTCATTAATCCAAGTGTGTAGAAGGAGTCAAATAAAGTAGCGTGATGTGAAAATAGGACACGTGTTCGCTGCAGAAGGGATGATGGAGTCACATAAAACCAGATGGTTAAACAAAGCTATTTATTAACAGTATAAGGAAACTAAAGTAACTGGGTTAAGAACATGGAGAGAACAAAGGGAGGACTCTGAACGTGAGAGCAATAAGGCATCACAGCCAAACAAAGGAGATGATGACATCCACACACCCTAATGAACATAGCACACACGGGAAACTAGGAGCAATAAGGCCGACGGCATCGACCGTCGCCGTAGCAACAAGCATAATTATAATCGCGGCACCGAAATCTCCACATTTCTTGAATTATTTTAACATTTATATTTAGCGCCGTCAACATTAAGTGGCGTCTGTGATCGGATGGAGCCAGTTGAAGGTTGTCCTGGTGAACATACAAACCATCTAGCGTCCGCAGCTTTGGTACGTTTGATTCTGCCGGCTGTGTTTTCCTGACTGTGACCCTCTGGCTGCAGAACATCCGCACCAGAACGCTTCAGGGCAGTGGCTTCAGCCTGTCCTTCGGCAGACTGCCGGGCTCCCTCTGCAACAAGTACATGCTGGTGGACGGGGACAAAGTCGTGTTTGGCTCGTACAGGTGAGGACTGACCGTGTGATTGGTGACAAACCAAAGTCTGATGGTCAGAGAACCACCAGCCGTGAGAATCCATCCAATAGTTGTTGAGATAGTTCAGTTGCATGGTTACTGCAAACAATAATCCTAAAAACAATAGTCCGAGCTACAGACGGAGACATAAGTTGTAATGAACTGGAGTCTCCTCAACGCTTTATCTTTGAAACTCTTCTTTGCATTGGTTGGTTTTCACTATTCTTTCTATAATGACTTAATGGACCAATGGCGACACACAGAATCTAACGAAGTTGATAACTGTTGTCAAACTTGTCTCCGTCCCAGTTTCTCCTGGTGTACGTCTCGTATGGACCGGAACATGATCACCGTGATGACGGGGCAGGTGGTCGACTCCTTCGACCAGGACTTCCGTGAGCTTTACGCCATCTCTGAGAAGCTGGACCTCTACAAGGAGTTCCACATCAGCCCACCTGCTGCTCAGGCTACAATACGCTCCAAAGTGGGCCCCAAACGCCCGCCTCTACCGGCGACCACGTCCCGCTTCCAGGTTAGCTTAGGGGATTCGCGGAAAGCTGACATCCAGGTGCCTGCACACAAATACTACAACCCCAAATACTCACTGGTGTTTGGGGACATCCAACGTCCAACAGGGTCTCTGCAGGAGCCTGGACCCAACAGAGGGGCAGCGCTGGCTGAGGTTCTTGAGGAAATGGACCCGGGAAGGCCACGAGTGACCAGCAGTGAGAAGGTGGACCGGCTGAGTCAGCTGCCCTCAGAAGCTGTAGGCTTAAGCTTCAAGAGGCCAAATGGAGTCACGCAGGACAAGAAGGGGCGGGTCGGCTGGAAGCAGAAACTCTTCAGGAAGAAGTCGTCCAGTAAGGATATTTTGGACATCGACCTGGCGGGCAGCACATGTCCTTCACCCACAGAAACTAACGTGACGGACGAGAACGAGGACGACTTCGTGATCGTGAAATCTCCATCCAGATGGGGCAATAAGAAGTCAGTGAAAGTGGGCCGGAGGACAGACTCCAAGCAGTCTGTTAACACTGCACAGGACAACGAGAGTAAGTCCGCAACATAAAGTACATATAAAGAACACATCTGGAATAAACACGACCTAATCCAGTGCTTCCCAACTAGACCACGAGACAATGAGCAGCATAGGAAGCCAGAGAGATAAACGTTTCGTGTGCTAATGTAGGAAAAACAATTTCTGTTGGGCTCGGTCAGAATTTATAGACATTTGCAGCAGGTTACGGTTTGTTGAATTTTCTCACCGATGTCGTTTTCTAACGATGTTGTTTGTTTCTCACAGGTGTTACGAGTCAGCGACGAGGGAAACCGTCATGTAAAGTGTCCTGAGGGGAACCTGCAGCTGTCTGACCACAGAATGGATTTTTAAAATGACTTCTTTGACACTAACGTCACCTTTTGATTGTGCAATATTGTAAGTACTTGACGCAGCAGAAAGACCACATGAATGTACAGTTTTTGTTTTGTTTTTCGTGCCAAATTTAAAACGTTGAGTCAACAATCAATATGCTCGGGCGTATCTCTGCAGATGTGCACAGCCAGCTTGATTGTTCTTGATGCTGATATACTTGATGTAGAGTTGATCCTACTTTTTATTTCTGCAAACAGACGTTGCGTTCAGGTACAAGAGCATTTTTTAAAGGAAGCGTTTTTTTTTTTCTGAGGTTAGAAATTCACACACCTCTTCAATCATCCAAAAGGTGAAACTCATGAAAGATGTCACAAATATCTACCGTTACATGTGTCCAGGACTGTAATACACACAGTGTTATGTCAATGTCCACCTCTCTCCACACACTCTGCTCAATAAACAGTTTCTGATTTAAAGACAGATCTAAATTGTTTATACTAAGATTCAAATTGTAGTCTGAAAACTATTGAATGATTTTTAAATATTTTTTATTACATTTCAGTGACGGAAATGTATTTTCATTGAATTTGAAATAACTGGTTTTGCCATTTTTTTTTTTTTTAAATGAATGTAATTAACGTTCAAAGCCGAGGCATCACTGTGATGACAGCGCCCCCCAGTGGTGAGACACGGTCAACATTTACAGGAACTGATGCACAAGTGATGCACTGCACAAACCCACCGCGAGCTGCTTCTCTTTAAGAGCTCAGAGAGGTCTGATGGGGCAGAGTTAGGGGTGGGGGGGGGTGGGGGTTGTGAGTAGCATGTGGCGCAACACTGAAACAGGAAGTCAGAGCTGCAGCAGGAAGAGGTGTTAACTAATATATAGAATAGCTTTACTGACACACAGCAGGCATGAAAATATGTTATTTCCTGTGAGAATTACTTCTTAATGTTTATCCCAAAACACAGAAGAGAATAAAGTTCAGTCAGAAAACATTTCATTTCTATGGTTTGATGAAAACAAACATCACAGAGTTGACCCTCAGTCACTCTATGATCACGTCTTTCTGTTGGGTTATTTTAAAGAATTTTAAATAGTTTAAATTCTTTTGTAGAAAAAATCTGTATTTTTATGTTTATAGATGTGTATGTGTCGGGATCTTTATACAATGTAGGTTTCATAACATCGAAAAAAGGCTTTTTTAAAATTTATTATTATTATTATATAAGTATTTTTGACTCTTTGGGATAAACATGACTTTTGTTGAGGAATGTTGCACAAATGAAACCATGAAGTTTACAATAAATACACGACAGGAGACTTTAATCCAATTAATTATCACGGATTTTGACATTTTCCGGGGAATAAAAGTGTAACAACAGGTTAAATGTAGGTTAAATGTTCTGTGTATATTCCTCAATACAGCATCAAGAACAAGTAGGTTAATATCTTTACTGTATATATAATTTATGTAATGAAGAAGGCCAGATGAAGCTGTACATAACTTGTGCTTGTGCAATAAAATCGGTCAAATTTGATGGTTTCTAAACCTGTATATGTGATATTTCACATTTACTTACAAGGTGCTTTACCCTTCAAGAAGCACAAGCACACACACAGTCCATAAATATGAGAGTAAGGTGTGTGTGTGGTCTGGTGGTTTCAGGGTGGGTTCACAAACACAGCTGTCACTTTGCTCCAAAAACAGGATCCAGTCTTGCATGTCGACACGCGATGGAATACTTTTTATTAAATAATTCATAAGAACATAACACATGTAATACTTACACTGACATACAATGGAATGTACAGCTAAACGATTTCTTTCATATATTACAGTTTAAGCATTGCAATAAAATCAAAACGGACATAATGCATATTGCACTTATTGCACTGAGCTATGAAGGGTAAGTGAAATATTGCAGGCTCTGATTGGAACAAGTGCAAATTCTATGTCAAAAGTACCAGAAATTGTACAACAACATAAAAAAAATTATAATAATTACCCAAAACGCCTAAAAAATATATATATATATATATAAACATAGGTGACTCGTGAAATGACACCTAACGGGAACAGTAGAAATAATGACCCACTGCACTGAAGTGAAGCTGTTTGCTGTTGCTTCACTTCGTTTCTGACGAGTGTTAGGAAGCTGAGGAGCATCTTCTTTGTGTGCCACACACACACTGATCTGCTCCGACAACTCGTGCTTCATTTTGTCGTCCTGATCCCAGAAACTAAACGTGGAGGAGGTGGATATCAGCCAAAAATCAACTCCTCGTGGCAGAAGATATGTTGGGAAATGATCTGAGGCTTGTCGCGCTGACAGTGAGAAGAGCAACGTTTTCACCTTTGACACCATTTAGCTCAGTCTGTAAAAAGAGAAGTGGAAAGAGAAGTCCCTCTGGGGTGCAGTACTGTGTGCGTCCACGTGGGGGCCTCAGTCCTGAGGAGCCTGGTTTATCACCTTCTTCTTACGCACTGACACCAAGTCGTAGAACGGATCCTTGGTGATACTCGCCCTGTTCGGAGCAGAGAAGAGCGTCATTTCAGAGTGTGTGTGTGTGTGTGTGTGTGTGTGTGTGTGTGTGTGTGTGTGTGTGTGTGTGTGTGTGTGTGTGTGTGTGGGCTTGTAATGCAGGCTGTTCTCATACACTGTTCGTAGTAATGCACTGTGACAACTCCTACGAAATCGAAAAAAAAAAGATTTATTTCTCACGTTTATTTCTCAGTTATTTTAACACGAGCGTCGACTTATTCGTACGCACACGTGTTATATATATATATATATATATATATAACTTAAGTGTTGCATGAGGATACCTTGGTACTGCTGAGTGAGGACATGATTTGTGAGGACGAACTCGCCTTATTAAAATGTTTTAGTCAAGAAACCTGCTTCATAATTGTCCTCACAAGTATAGTTATATAAACAAACAGGTATATATTTTTAAAAGTGTTTTTTTTTCTACAAAAGAAAGGTTAGATGTTGATACAGAGCGACAGAAATCCTACAGGTGTTATCTTGTTTATAATTTATGTTAGAAATCTGCAAGTTTGTGAGAAATAAAAAGTGATAATTGAGAAATACTAAAAACATTTTTTAGTAAAAGAGTTTATTTGTGACAGTTTAGCACAAACACATTTTTACCTTTTGTCTTTGCCTTTGTGTGTTTACATTAGTTGATGTAACTTTTTCAAATATAAAAACTCCAGAATCCAGAATCACTTCTGAATCTAGAAGTCGCTCTGAATTGAGACACCGAAAGATTTACACCCCGTCTGCAAAACCCTGTAGATGCATGCGTGTGTGTGTGTGTGTGTGTGTGTGTGTGGTCTGACCTGATGGCCTCGATCCAGGAGTCCCTCTCCTCCGCGCTGGCAGCACAGATGGTGTAGGACTGGTGCTTCCCCTCCACCACTCTGCCGTCCGTCTCCGTTTTACACGCTTTGATCTTCTGCCCTCGACTGTTGGGGTTGTACAGCTCCAGACAGTACTAGACGACACCAGAACCACGTGACAGTCAATTTGCAAAAATCTAAAATCTCTTCAGTGTTACAGTGTTACAGCCACAGCAACTATTCAACACATTAGCTGATGAGAAACCAGAGCTGACAAACATCTCACCGGTTTGCGAGGATACGGCACCCCTCTCACGCAGAGGTTCTCCAGAGGGATGATGCCTCGGGGCTCTTTGTCCTGCAGGTACATTAAGTGGAGACGCAGCGAGTCAGGTGATGTTTCAGGCGTCACAAAAGAAGAGACAGATTGACATTTAACAACACATTTTGATTATCCAAACAAGTGAGCGGTGATTAGCGTTTGAATGCTGTTGTCTAAGGACGTCTGCGTCTGTTTGGAGCAGGAAATGGTGAAACAAAAAAGCCAAATTAAAGAAGTGAGCAGTGCTGGGGCCTGAGAGACTTTCACACGCTGTACGTCAGGAGAGGTAAAGGGAGCAGAGCGGGAGCCTCACAGTGGTGAACTCGAAGTAGTAGAGACAGTTGTCAGTCAGGATGAACCATCGGCGCTTCCACGTCTTCACCCGACCTCCTGAAATACACAGAGCCAAAGATACGCATCAGACTGCGTCACGTTGACGGTGCAGCGAGTGGTTTTCCTGCAAACAGGAACCGGTCTGGAGAAGTGTTTTACCAAGTTTGAGGAGCCAGCCTTCTCTGTCAGGGTTGAAGAAGGTGTGCGTGAGATCATTCCCGTCATCCTCGGGGATTTTGAAAGGCTCGTTGCGAATGCTCTCGTACAGTTTCTGAGGAGAGAAGAGGTGAAGAGGTTAAAGGGACATAAATGGCGACTGTGTGTGTGTGTAACCGAGCTCAGTTAAATCCTGCGGTCGTCGTTATAGTTATGATTTTACTCACTCGAGTCTGTGAGAGACTTCAGTTATGAACAAGTGTGTGTTTCTGTTCCAGATCATGTGGTGATTGTGACATAGTTGGTTTTTTTTTTATGTGTTAATCCCAGCAGAGAAAGTACCTCATGGTTTTTTAAGGTTTCACATTAATTCATAAAAAATAAATACATTTAATACAATTATTTTCATCTGTATATCAGCCTCTGACATCCTGCAAAGATTATGCATGTATAATCTTCCCGTCTACGCTTCTGCCGTACTCTACACGAGGAAGAGATTGATTTCTTTTCCTCGCTGTGACTGATTGGCTGTTCTCACCGACAGCAGGTCGTTCGGTAGATTCTCTCCGTTGTTGATGCCTCTGTTCATGGAGATGAAACGCTCCAGGGTGGTCTTGTCCTTCACGTTGGGGTTGTGGAGGCTTGTGTTGAGCATGATGATGGCAAAGGACAGGATGTAACACGTGTCTGGAGTTAGAGAGAGGACGCACACACACACACACACACACAGAGTGAGACACAGCAACATAATGTTCAGCCTGTAGTTCACATAAGTAGAGAGTCAGTGAAGAAGAAGAAAGAAGAAATGAAGGTCAGAAAAACAAACAGAGAGGCGATGTGGTCACGACCCCCCCCCCACACACACACACACACACACAGTCCAGACAGGAAGTAGACTGATGTATATTTAGCGGAGCTCACCGGTTGACTGGAAGACTGGAGTGTTGCAGTCGCAGTAGCGCATCGCGAAGGCCTCCATCATGCGGTCGATCTTCTGGGCTTCACCAGGGAGACGGAAACTCCACAGGAACTGTCTGTCACATAAACGCCACAAAAACATGAACCTCTGCATGTAGCGTGCGCACGTTCATCCTACAGGCCTGTGGCCAGCAGACGCACCGCACATCTGCAGAGTGTGTGTGCGACGCGGGTCATTCGTGGGACTTTATGTGATCGTGCTAACGTTTACTCAACATGGTCACAAAGTCCTGCATCTCATGTTAGATGCACTTAGTACCTACATGTGCATATTTAACGTCACCTCCGTCTACTTCACTACACTTAGAGAAAACCGTGATACTCTTTATGTCACTGTGTTGATTTGACTGCTATAGTTACTAACGCAGAGTTACTCGTAGCTTATCAAGACACTGAACTTTGAATTTCCACAAAGTTGGAGGATTCACGAGAGACAGTTTAGACTAAAGCCGGCGCAGACTGCAGGACTTTTAGAGCCCGAACTTATTTGTAACTCGCGTCACGCACGTGAGGAGAAACTTGGACAGATGTTCTCTCTAATCTCAAACATGCACACACGACAAGATTTGAAAGTAACGGAGCGTCACACACTACATTATTGAAATGATCGTGCCAGAGCGAAGCAGATGGAAACAAAATGGAGCCTGACGTGGTGCAACAAGTTGCTGCGGTGATGAAAATAGAGCATCTGCTGTAAATCTAAGTGTCTGCAGCCATGCTAGCATCAGGATGCTAACATGCTAACATTTAACAGGTTCTCTGCTCTTTAAACTCTGCAACTCTGCATAGAATCGATTTTATCGAGTGTTTTTGTGATACTCGAGACTGGAAAAGGTTGAGAAGAGACAGGAGGGACACTACAGGGGGCTGACCTGAGGGCCTGCACCAGGTTGAGGTCGGAGAACTCGTGCAGCTCCACAAAGGCCTTCAGGGTCTGGAGGTGGAGCTCCTCCCTGCGGGACAGAAGGGCGGAGGAAGGCATGTGAAACTCTGTTGCAGCCTGCACTCAGATCTCTCTTTCCTCCTCCTGCTGTTACTCATTTCCTCCTCTTTTTTCTTTACCTCATTTTTCCCCATCTTCCTCCCCTCATGGCTGCTTGCCCATCCTCCACCTTTCTTTTTTAAAGACTTTCTCTTCCTATCATATATCTCCTCCTCTTCCTCCTCCTTTATCTAGTTGATTTGTGTTAACCTTCTGTCTTCTTCTTCTGTCTCAAATCCTCAGAGTCCCCCTCATCTCTTTTCAGTTCTTGCTACTCTTTGCTTTTTATCCTCATCATTTCTATTTGTCTCCTCCTCTTCCTCACCTTTCTCCAAGAAATTCTCCGATGGCCGTCTTGTTGAGTCCTTCCTCCTTGTAGAGGAACTCAGCGATGGACTGAGCACATTCATCCAGCAGCTTATTCTCCACCAGGTAATTGATGCCCTGCACACACACACACACACACACACACACAGGTAAGTAGCATTCTTAGTTTATGACACAGTGTTCTAAACCAGGCACTTTATCAGGGGATCCACTGAATAATTGGTTAAAACTAATAAAACTGTGCTGCATCATTGAAATGTAAAACCACTTCAAGATCAATTGGTATAAATGCTGTCAAGTTCAAATGCAATTTGAATAAAATGACCGTCTGTCTAAAAGTATAAAAGTGGTATTTACATGTTGAAAAGTGTTAGAATACAAATAGTTCCAATGGCGTGTACAAGAGTACGAATGGTAGAAAGCAGCATGTGTATGAGGGGGGGGGGGTTATGCCCCCAAAACGTTTGAGAACCCCTGTTTCACACACACACACACACACACACACATGTACACACACTGGGTAAATGTGTTTAGTTTCATTATGAGCTCATCACCGGTTTGTAAGACCGGGCAAACTTGCAGCTTCTGTAATTCTAATTCCTTAAAACCAATTTCTATTCCTCTTTCTCTTCCATCAGAGGGTTTGGAGAGGAAAATGATGATTAAAAATATATGTTCTATGGAAATAGAATATATATAAAAGATCTCTAAAAGTAGCAGCTGCTAACACAGCAGTTCAACGTCCCAAAAAACTAACACATATGCAACTATAAACCAGTTATTTTAATACTAAATAGCTCTATGTACTGTGTCCATGCTCGATGAGGTTGTGCTTCTTTACTAAAATTGAGAAACCCAAATTATTTAACAGAAAACTAAAAAAGCAAAGCATAGAGTGCAGAGAAAGAGTAAAAGAAAGAGTGTTAAATGTAATATAGTGAAAAGCATCTTACCACATTGCTTTTCCATATTACATTATCATGTAAGTTATATATACATATATACATATATATATATATATATAGATTGTATATACGAAGTGTATGTAATGTGTGGACTGTGGTTTGGAAGCCTTGATTTTTGGTGTTTTCACCATCTTCCTCTTGTTTTTCGCAACTAGACGTGACAACAAGATGAAAACATGAAGAGCACACCTGAAAACAGCAACCTGTCAATCACAAGGTGGCCCCGCCCCAAAATAATGTGCTGCTTTATCGTCTATTTAACTCTACATGGGACATAATTCACAAAATGAACATCGTGCTGTGTTGAAGAAGACTTGAAACTAGAAATTGAGACATGGAAATGTTCACTGAGCTAATAAACCAAGTGAGAAGTAGGAACATTTTCTCATAGACTTGTACACAATGTTTCAGAAGTTTAAGGCACCTCTGTGTCGGCTTCACTTTACAGGTTAGAAAGGGTGTTATTTGTGTCGGTACACTTGATCTAAGAATCTAAACATCATCTTATAATAGAAAGTATAGAAGAAACACCAACTGCAGCTGAGATGAGACTTATTCCAGTAAACAAAAATTGCAATGCTTTACTTTGTATTTGTTGACGCAAACATTTGCTTTCACATTAGCTTGACGTGCCACTGAAACCACAGACTGCTGTGGACCTGCATCAGTGTCAGTTTGACTCACAGCAGCTCGGCTGTGGTTGAGTGAGAGGAAGTCCACACAGTGACAAGCAAGAGCCGTCTGCTGGAGGTGCTCATTTGATAAGGCTCAAAGACACATGGTGACATTTATAAAAAAATATATATATATATTTTAAACCATTCAAGAATAGCAAGAGGTAATTTCTCACCAAGCATTATGCTAAACAAGATATCATTTAATAATATTATAATAATAATTTAATATAAACTAATTCAATTTAATACATATATATATATACATATATATATATATATATACATATATATATATATATGTATATATAGCTAGCTAGTGTGTTGACTTCTGTCTCAACAGACATGCAGACTCTTCTTCACCTTTTTGGGGTCCATGTTGAATTTCTTCTTCCCATTTGAAAACTGTTTGCTCTTCTCCATGGTCTTGCTGCAGGAAAAACAAAAAAACAAAACAATTATAGTATTTATTTGGGGTTTTGTTTTAACTTACATTCTATCAGGCAGAAGCAGAATTATCCTCAAAACCTAATTATTTTCAAGCAAAATTCTTGGGATCTGTTAACTTTAAATACCACGTTCATTGTGATTCACGTTGCATCATCTTTAGCAGCCGTGCTAATTATATGGACTATAAGTCCAAACTCTGTTCCACTAGCCTCAGCCAAGCAGGGTTTATTCTATCTCGAGTTTTTCTGCTCATATTCTTAGTAAAAGTGTTACTTGTGCTTAACATAGCACCTTGTTATCTTTATTTATTGGATCCCAACAAACTAATAACTGTTCCATCTTTGCTAAAATGTGGATTTGAGGCTCTTAAATGTAACTATCCATCACAGACACAGACATATATATTTAGCTTAAAGGAATAGTTCCACATTTTGGGAATATGCTTGACTGATGACACTGTTTCTTTAAATCCTTGATGGTAAGGACATTGAGAACAAAGCATTTGTGGAACAGAAGACAATCCAGCGGTGAGTGAAAGTTTATAAAAAGCAAATGCGAAACGGAACATGAGTCATTGACAAATTAAGTAGGAGTTCTTTACAAAGATCGACTGGTTAGCGAGGGAGGTGCGGGGATTTCCCAAAGTAAAACTCACTTTTCCTCTCCAGACTCGAAGCTGAGAATACCTGCCATGATGTTGTCTATCTCCATCTTCAACTTCTGCACAGGATGAAAGAAGAAGAAGAATAATAATAATTAATATTAAGAGCAGGACATCTCAAGATCCACAGTGACGATCAAAAAATGAATGAATTAATACGGCATTTTCTTTAGCTGGCACATATTGACAAAGTGTGTGTGTGTGTGTGTGTGTGTGTGTGTACCTGGATATCATCCAGAAGGTCTTTCTTATACGTCTTGATGCTCTCAATCTCCATCTTCTCATCTGCTGTAAAATCTGAGGAAACTGTAGAAACATTTTAAAACTGTCAATCATTGATTGTCAATGTCAATCACATTCTCAGGAATTTAGACACCACATTTAACCATCAGGCCACACAACTTCATCAGATTATTTTAGTTAAAACGATGACATCATCTACGTTGATGGTGTAGGGTTCAGATATTCAGATTCTGAAGGTTTGAGCTCCTTCGTTTGGATAAAGATGAAGTTTAAATGTGTTTCTTTAGTTTTAAAAGCATTACTTTCACGTTGTTCTGTTTGATACAACTACGCACAGTATCAGTGTAGAGTTTATTTAAATATAACCACAGCACAAGGAAGAGAGGTTTATCTGGAAGAGATGCGAGGTTTTCTCATGAAAGATATCAGTCACCGCAAAATATAACACACGAAAACGATAAATATTCAGACACAGCCAACAGGCGTCCATACCTTTAACCCACTGCACTGCTACACTTATCAGGTAATCTATCAATAAGTTAAGAAACAAGAGTAAAGCCACAGTGAGGCACTACTTCTAAAAGCCACATGCTAATGTCAGCATGCTAACATGCTAACATGCTAAGATGCTCACAATGGCAATGATTTGCTGCTGCTAAACACGTACAGTCTACTCTTCACCATGTTTAGCATCTTAGTTCAGCATGTTAGCAGTAAACACAAAGTCCAGTTGAGGCCGATTTGCATGTCAGTAGTTTTGCAGGTATTTAGTCAGAATTGAAATCAAAATTTCTCTCAATTTTACTACTTTCTTTCAATTTTACTACC
>CALSBV010009786.1:24435-36535 GCA_943590825.1 Bovichtus diacanthus | reverse complement strand
TATATATATATATATACACACACACATACACACAGAGACTCCTGGATGGAACACCTCCAGACTCCTCATCAAGCCCCCCAGTACCTCACCAACCTTCTCCACCGGGGGGGAGGGTGAATCTAATGTAGGATTATTGTTATTATTATTATTATTATTAACACAAAGAGTTTCCTTTCACTACAGTTAGAGGATAAAAAATGAGAATAATCTGTTAGAGGAAGTTTGAAGTGAGACATTGACAGGCAACCATCAGAAACTCTATTAAAGTTACTGTTAATAGTTGTATCCTTGTGTGAATGTGAATAGAAGATATAATGTGTTAGTCAGTGCACTTTAGAGGTGCTGGTAGGTGGATTTTTTATTTTTTTTTTACTTTGGACAGTGCTAGGCTAGCTGATTCCCCCTGTTTCCAGTCCTTATGCTAAGCTAAGCTAACTAGCCACTGTCTATATACATAACCAGTATGAGAGTGGTGCCAATCTTTACCTGAAGTATAAAAAAACATATTCTCCAAAATGTCAGACTTTTCCTTTAAGAATGGTCTTACAATGGATTAAATCAGGGGTCCCCAACCACCGGGGCGCGGACCAGAACCGGGCCGTGGATCATTTGGTCCCGGGCCGCACAGAAAGAATAAAAAGGTTTTTTTTGTGTTATGTGTTTTTATGTATTATGTTACAATGTAATAATAATATAAATAAAGGCCATAATATAAAATGGAATAATTACACTTACATTATATTTGTAATAATTGAATGATATGTTTTGCACTTTATTGTGTTTTGTTAAATGCATCATGACATATTTAAAAGTAAGAGCTGTATTAATATGGTGCCGACCTGAACAGAGGAGGGTTCCCAGGTTTGGCTTTGTTCCAGCTGAAGTGAGACGGCACCTGAAGGAAGAGATCAGCCAGGCCGACCTGTTCCCGTCCCTCCTCCCCGGGGGAGTCCAGGAAGGGCTCCAGCCCCGGGTCTCCTTTACCAGCCAGGAGGCCCAGCTGGCTCCCCGACGTCCTCCTGGTCTTCGAGGGGACGTCCAGCTCCTGGTAGCCGGACAGCAGGAGGGGCCCCAGGGCGGCGGCGGGGCTTCCCACCCAGGAGTCGTCTGTCACGCTGCCCCGCGGGGAGGCGCCCGGCGTGGGGCTTGGGGAGTGGTGAGGCGAGGGCGAGCGGGCGTGGGGGTCGGCACTGGAGTGGCGTCTCTTCCCGCACGGGGACGTCGGTCTGGATGACGGCCTGAGAGAGATGTCCGGTCAGTGTCGAAGCAATGTTCATATTCAACATTTCACCCCCAAAACAAATAAATATATATATATAAAAGTCTAACTGGGCTTTCTGTGTAGAATTAAAGGCGCTCGGTGTTTTCTAAACCATGAGAAACTTTTGTTGTCTGCACTTGATTACAGAGTTATTCTCACATGAAACTTCCCCAGTTCATTACTTACATTAACACAATTATCTTTTGTGTTACAAGATTTCTGAAATGTTATATTCAAATAAGCAAATGAGGAATTATCTCAGGCTGAAGTTTGGTGAATTTAGTAGAAGTTTGCCTTAAATGGTACAAACTGCAACGCTTTACTTTCTTTTTATGATTCTTGTAATTGTTTTTATTAATTGTGTTGATTGTCTCTTTGTTGCTGGCCTTGTATGTGTTGTTTTTGTGTGGAAAAAAAGTCTATAGGTCTTCCAATGAGACTACCTGGTAAAATAGAGACTCGATAAATAATATAATAGATAAGTTACTCATTAGACATTTGTACCTGGAGGTGGGCCGGCGGTTCAGCCAGCTCTCCTCCGTGATACTGGTGCGAGGGGAGTGGCAGGGCGACTGGCGGGGCGACTGATGGGGCGACAGCGCCGGACTGAAGGCTAAAGGATGTTGGTACTTTTGTTGCCACAGCTCCACCCCGAAGGCCCCGCCCCCGCAGCCCGGTGATCCCAGAGGCGACCCAAGGGGGGACCCCAGGGCGAGGCGGGCAGCATCGCGCAACTCCCCCTCCACATCATCGTAGACGTTGGAAAACGACTCGCAGGAGGAGAGGTCGGACATCCAGCTCCTGGAGGAAAGGCTGCTGCAGGGGCTCGGGCAGAGCGCCGGGTCCCGGTAGCACGGGTCGAGGGGCAAGTAGAGCTGGCCTCTGGACCACGACGCCTCGGGGTACCCCCCCTCCGCCCTACCCACCGCCAAAACTTCCTGGCTACTGCCCGGCTCCACGTGACTGTTAGGAGCGATGGAGGTGATCTGGATACTCGGGCAATCAAAGGTTCTGGGGTACCCCTGGGCCCCGTACTGGGGCCCCTGCAACTGGTAGCCGACATGCTGGTAGCCTGCGGTGGGGAAACATGGAGGGTGGCCGACGAGCTGCTCGGCCGCAGCCTGAGCGGAGGAGGGAGTTGTCCTCACATTGAGCTCTGGACCTGTGAGGTGGAAGAGATCCAGCATGTAAATCAGACGTGCGATCGATCATTTGCATTGCAAACACGCTTGTTTTTTATTCCATGTTGCAGTTATACTCATCGAGCATCTGGACACGACCGCAGACACGGTTTTATAGCAGAGGTGCTTTAAATAAAATGACATCCTTTACTAACATCCGAAAACTTTATATATTTTTACGAAATACAGCATTAATATTATCCCTTTCTTTTTCTTGCCTTGGTTTTTAATCCCTTACTTGTTTGGACATTTTTTATTTGGATATAACACAAATATTAGTGTCTGTTTGTAAATTGGTGGCGAGCATAAGGCCATCTTTAATTTCAATGTTCGGGGTTCTTTTTACAAGCTCTCAGGTTGTTGTTTTTATCCCATCTGTGCATTTTATCATGTCATTGTATATTAAAAAAAAAAAAAAAAAGGATTTTTTAAATTTTTATGCACAAATAAAGGACTACATTTATACATTTATACAGCGTGCTTCACCGAAGAAATGAAAGAACAAAAAACAGTGAAAAAATAGAGATAAAAGTCATAAATAAAAAACTTTTAAAGGACGCATCACAGAACATAATATTGCGATACTGAAGTCTGTTGATATGTTCTTAAACCCCAAGTTGAAGCTCAACCTGTTTTCCCAGCACATTTATTCTCTTAACTCCACCTGTTGAAGCTATATTTATGTCAAACTACACAACTTTATTGCTGCACCCTGTAGTGTTCTGCGCTGATGTTAAGCTGTCAGCAGCAGTAGTAAACACTTCATTCAGTGGACTCTGTACCACAGTTCAGTAAATTCATTCACACAGCTGCACACACTCCTCACCACAACACGACTATTAATACCCGTCGCTGTCGCTCTAACACACACACCTTGCAGGCGACATGCAAAAAAAGGCGTCAAAGCAGCAACTGTGATCTGCAGCTTTTCAAATGAACATTTAATGAGATGGATAGAGACACAGAGCAGTTAGAAAAGCAGGAAGTAAAACCTGCCAGCAGACCGGCGGGCGGCACGCTGGCACACACACGCTGGGACACACACGCTGGGACACACACGCTGGCACACACACGCTGGGACACACCCGCTGGCACACACACGCTGACACACACACGCTGACACACACACCATGTGTCTCTCCATACATCTTGTTGTATCCCTCTATGTGTGACTTCTTCCTGAAATCCCTGTTTTTTCTGCTTTTTCTTTGTATGATGTTCCTAAAAAATGTTTGTTTTATGATTTGCACCGAGCCGATTGTCTGGTGTGTTCTGTGAAGCGCCTTGCAGCTCTGGTTTTGAAAGGTGCTATTTTATTTTTCTTTATTTAATATTATTTCAGCTGCAGCAGTCTACCTTTGTCTTTCTTCTGGTCGATGTCATGTAGTTTGAGGGGGATTTGAAGCCTCCACTGAACAGTCAAAGTATTCCCTTTAGCTCTGCGTCATGTCAGAACATGTACAGACAAAATAATGAAATCAATCTTTTCAGTCTGCATTATTCATCCAGGGCTGCAGCAAACATCCGACTGTTATTATCGTGATTATTTCTTTAGTCTATCAAATGTGTGGAAATATTGCAAAATGGCCAACACAAGCTCTGCTGAACTAAAGTTTACACACACAGAGTGTGCGCTAAAAATAAAAGACAAATGCTGCGTTGATAGAAAGCCCCGGCTCTGTGACACGACACTATAGAGCGCTGCAGCGATGACGTATATTTACGTAGACCAACCAGGAAGTTAGCATCGCACTTGTTTCCCGACAAAAAGCTAACGGGTGGATTTCGGATTATTGCAGAAAATTAACAAAACTTTAATGACACTTACACGTTTTGTTCATCAAGATTATCTTAAAAAATGAAATAAAAACACCACTTTTATGATTTTTGAAGCGTAAATGCGTAATCTCCAGAAGTAAAAAGCTAACGTTAGACTCTTAACAAACTCTAGAATCTTAAATGACTTATAGTGAGTATTAAATATTAAGTGATATTTCATATCATTGCATCAGAATATATAAAATATATTTGTTAACCGCTTTGTGAGTTCAGACAGCATGAAATAAAAACCAACATTATCCAAAACAATAACAGCAGGCTACTGATCAATACATTAAAACTACAGCAGACTGATCAGTGTATTGATCAGTGTGACTGATCAATACACTGATCAATACACGTGAAGTCTGTAGCTGTCTGTGGTTCTGGGAGGCTGCTTTAGTCACCTCCTCCTGGTCCACATTTTAACATTCACCTAAATTTAACAGCAGACAGCTGGATGTGTCACATACAAAGTCAGACAACACAACTTCCGGTTGCAATTTTCAAAGTAAAACACCTCCAGAGATCAACGTGTAGCAAAAATAAAAATGAAATCGTACATTAAGATGGAACCTGATGCAGTGCAGAGAGGAAACTATAAGTTTATCTATTGAAAATTAATCAACAACCACTTCTAAAATTTGATTTTTTTTTTCTAATTGTCTACGAAGTAAAAAATGCCAAAAACTCAGATTTCTAAATCTTTTGACTGTCGATTAGACAAAACAAGCATTTTAAACACGTCAGCTTGAGCTTTGTCGCACATTTTACAGGCTTAACTTTAATCCCTCAATCAATAAAATCATTGGTATTCCAATTGATCACAGTCATAATGCAGCGTGAAAGAGAGCAATGACTGTTACTAATGCACACAGATAAACATAAATATATCCGACATACAAACTAAATAATCATGTTTTGTATAAGCTATAGCAGCGTGATGCATTTATTATGAGTTTAAAATCAAAAGTATCTTATTTTACCTTTGAAAAAGGTAAAAGCATCATCAGAGCATCACAAACTATCAAAATGTAAACTTTTACATATTTCCTACAAACTTATATTTG
Source organism: Bovichtus diacanthus (assembly GCA_943590825.1). Classification (NCBI taxonomy): domain Eukaryota; kingdom Metazoa; phylum Chordata; class Actinopteri; order Perciformes; family Bovichtidae; genus Bovichtus; species Bovichtus diacanthus. The sequence continues at coordinate 31,205 of CALSBV010009786.1, read as the reverse complement.
TAGATCAACCTGACGTGCAGCTTTTACAGTTGCTGCTCTAATTTCCCCCGTTTTGATTCTATGACACTTTATTTTACTGTATTTATTAACTCTTAATAAGGATGTGTAAATGTGAGCTCATACTGCCACATTACTGTACATACACTCACACATACATGTTTATATATATTATATATAGTTATATTAATTATCAAGGGAATTGTGCTTTGCCTGGGTATTTAAATGTTCTGCTACTTCACACTTATATATTGAAATAGTTATGTTTTTGCTCCACTACCTTTATCTGACAGCTTTAGTTACTTTACAAATTAAGATTTTTGTAAACAAAACATACAAAGAGCTTATGAAATATGTTTTATTATAAATGAAACTTCCCAACAATCGAGTTGATTAACTAGCCTACGGACAGATCATTTAAATTATAGAGTATTTTTTTCATGCAAAAACACGATCATGGTAATTGTTTCCACTACATCACTGTGCATATTAAAATGAATACCAAATATAATCAACTAATGATATATTATTATGGAAAAAGATACCCAGCAGTTTATTAATTAAAACTTTACAACATTGAAGCGATGAAAACATTAATGCATCAATAATTATAATACATTTTACTTGTACAGCGCTTTTCTAGGAATGTTTGAGTAAATATAGTTATGATCCAGATATATAATTAACATTCTGAAATTGGCATTTCTGCATAATGAATATTTTTACTTTTAGACTAAAAGTACAGTTTCCTGATAATACTTATATTTAAGGAACATTTTCAATGCAGCACTTTCACATTGTGGTGTTCGTGATGTTACTGAAGTAAAGGGTTTGAATACTTGCTAATCTACAAATGTTTCCTGCTATGTTTTCCTGTCGTGTTTTTATTTTGAAGGCCCAGACGCGTAACTTCCGGTGTAAACGCAGCTAGCTTAATGCTTAATGTTGACAAATTGCTAACTAACGTCGCCAAAATAAAAGACACGTACCTGCCGTCTGCCTATCGTCCTCCTCAAATATGAGTCTGAAGTCCAGCTCCTCAGCGCAGGTGGACATTGAGCCGGAGACACTGTCTGTCCTCGGGGGGGGGGGGGCTGTCTGTCTTCTAAAGCGGACCTGTCTCACTCACTTCCATCCGACGGAAAGCAGAACTCTGTCGGACGAACACGTCGAATGTTTCCACGAATAAAAAGTTGTAAAGCGACACCCGCGCGACCAGTGGTCACGCGCCCGCGCGGCGGAGTGGTGGCGGGAAAGTCTCGTTGTTGCGCGAACTTGTTGCGTTTGTTCGAGTTTCTGTTCAGTTTGTTGCAGCGAGTTTCAGGTTGATCCCTGTGCTGCGTTCACGGTCTCTTCGTAAACTACTACGTTACCACTTTGCAGCGGTGTCAGGAAATTATAAAAAAAAAAAAAAAAGCGACCTCTGAAATGTATGGAAACATTTAGCAGACTAAATTACAATTACAGTTTCATTTCCAGCTATGCATTCATTGGTAACAATTACATAATTGAGTAATAATTCAGTTACATATTTATTCCACCACTGAAACACAGGAAACTGCAAGTTACGTAAACAATAAATAAATGGAAAATTGAAAGAAAATCCCTGTATTAGAAAAATGTTTTTTAAAATGTCCTACGTTTTCTAAATCTCACATAAGATTTTCTTATTTCCTCTCATTGCTTTGTGTAAGACAAAAGAAGAAGGAAACAATAATGCAATGTCTTTCGGATTAAGGGGAAAAAACTGAATATTGTTGCGTATAAATGTTGTCAGTCAGAAAAATGTCCCCTAGTAGTGATAATAAAAATCTAATTGCATCATTAAATTAAAATTTTGATCCAATAAATGCATATCTAAGTTGCAAATGAAAACGCTATTGTGAAATTCCATTTTCATTTTAATTTAGTCTGCCAAATGCTGCCATTGGTTTACAGTTTTAAATATTTACTGTGGTCTGTTTGTTAAATACACCAAAATACTAATATACTTAACATTTTTAAATACTTTAAACTCAACTTTTTCTAGAATATTCTCGATTCCTTAATTCTTCTCCAAAATATGTTACTTTTAAATTCCTAAAAGAGTTAAAACGTTTTTGTAATACACAGTAAAACGGATTTTATTTTTTTGTATCTATTTATCATTTGCAATTATCTGGTTTTCAGTGGTTGAATGTAACTAAGTACATTTACTAAGTAATTAATTACACATTTGAGGTACTTTTAATTTACTTGAGTATTTGCATTTTCTGCTACTTTATACTTTGAATCTACAACATGAATATAGAACTTTTTACTCCACTACATTTGTTTGACAACTTTAATTACTTTCCAGACTTAGATTAGTAATACAGAATATAATCAACTAATACATTATGATATACTATTATAGATTAAACTACTCAGCAGTTTTTTTTAAGTAATTCAAATAAACTCCACATTAACCAGCTGCAACAGTAAAGTGATGAACACATAAATGCATCAATAATTACAATACATTTATTATATTATAATATGTATTATTCTGCAGCACGAGTACTTCAAGTACATTTTGATGCTATTGGAGTATTTCTACACTTTGTTATTGCTACTTTTTTTAAATGATGAAATAATATACTTTCAGTTAAAAAACAAAAAGCCATATAATAGTCATTGACTTTACAATTGAATCAATTTAAATAGATTCAATTGTAACTATTTAAATTGATTAGACAGTGATCACAACATGTAACTAACTGAATTGTGACAGAATGATTGTGATCCCATTTTATAATTCAAATATTTATTCATCATTTAAATCACGTGTATATAATATTCTAGTTTTATTATGGTGCTTATCTTTACAGATCTGTTTTTGTACTAATTTCCTGCGTCCTCTCGTCGATATGCTCGCTTTGCGCGGAGGGTTTTAATTCACAAATAAATAAAGTTTGATTTTTAAACTCTGCATTTAAAGTATCGTGTCACCGTGTTGCAGTTCGGCTTTATCGGATACTTTGCACGCTCAAATAAACTGTTTGTCATATTTCCCAGTGACCCTGAAGGCACCATTAGCCAGCCCGGTGATGACGTCAGTCGCTGGGTGTCTCTCAAGTTCAATTCAGGACTTTTTATCATAAGACTGGAGGAAGTGTTCACAGCCTTTACTGCAGTAAAAGTACTAATACCACACTGTAGATGACTGTCACAGTACACGTGTAAATATAATCATTAAAGGCTGCGACTGTTATACATCATATCACATTATTATTACTTGATTTTACTGTTTGTTGAGCTGCAGCTCATTTCTAACCATTAACTAAAGATTATTTTCATTATGGATTAATCGGATTTCTTTCTACATTAATCTGTTGATAATGAAAATAGTGAGAAATGAGCCAATACATTAACATTATATACCATTATTCAAACCTAAACATTAATATTAATACATCAACATTGGAGCCAAAACAATTCTTCAACTAATCGATCCGAAGAAAAATGGACAACCATTTTGAAAATCGATGAATCGTTGAAAGTAATTTTTTATGTATAAATGCTGTTTTTTAGCCTCTCAAATACGGAGATTTCCTGATTTTTCTCACTTTTATATCATATTAAAGTGAATATCTCTGGACATTTTTCCCTATTTTCTGAAATTTTATAGACCAAACACTTGTTTAATCTGGAAAATAATTTGTCAGATTAAGGGATAATTAAAGTATTCCTTATTTGCAGCCCTGATTACAATTAATATTATTAAAAAGGAAAAAAAAAGGAAAAAAATCATCAAATCTTCAAATTTGTGAAGCTGGAAGCATGAAATATTTTTACATTAAATAATGACTTCAACCATCAAAATAGTTTCCAATTAATTTTCCATCAATCGATTAAGTGATGAATGAACTAAATCGTTTCAGTAGGTTCATTTATAACAAAACATCACATTCTATAAACTCTTAAAAATCTTAATTTATAAACTAAAGCTGTCAGATGAATGAAGCAGGAGAAGAAAATACTCAAGTAAAGTATAAGTACCTCTAAATTGTACTTAAGTACATTATTTAATGAGACTAAGTTTCTTTATTTTAACTTGTTTTAATGTATTTATTATTTGTATTTAATGTATACTATGCTCACACTGGCCTTGTTCATCACAATGAAGAAATGTGTCACTTAAATGCAGTTTGGTTCTTTAAAGAGGTTTTTTTATTTATTCTTTTATAGTTGAGACATTAACTTTATCAGGCTGCAGCTACACGATCGGATAAAAGAAAAACAAGGCAGCCGCTTCCTTTAAAAGGAAAATTAAAGCAGGATTTGGAAGATTTTTCCAGGTGAAACTTTTACAAATAAAAACTAGAGTTGGATACAAGTACAAACAGAAACAAAATGCACCATAAATCTACTTTAGTGAATGTTGACGTCGACAAATACAGAAAAAGAAACTAATTCAACATCAGTCGTCTGCTGTGGAAGAACTTAACTTGAAAATTAAAATGTAATTCCACAATAGCATTATAGTTTTACACACATGTAGGTTTAATGTGAGTAACATTTTAAATTAAAATGCAATTTTGTGATATATTAAAATGAAAAAATCTTTGACATTCTCTTTAAATTAAATTCGTACCGTATTCAAACGCTAATTCAAACACATTGGAAAAACAAAATGCACTAGAAACAATGTAGCCTAATTTTCCATTTATGCAAGCAAATTTAATTTTTAATGTTAAATATTCAAATGTTAAATCAAATTAGAAAATGAACGTGCAATATAAACAATGTAGTTGAATGTTCTATTTGTGCAAGCAATATTTAAGTCAATTTAAGTACAATTTAAATGCAATTTTCTAATAATTTGAAAAAGAAAATTGCATTTGACATTAAATATTTTCTTTTTATAATGGTCTTTCAAAGCCCGTACGAGAATGTGAAAATGAAAATTGGATTATTGCATTTTTTTTTTTGTCAAATGACATATGTGGAAAATTATGACGCAACTGTGGAATTACATGGTCATTTTTTTATGTTCACATTATTACTTTGATAAAGTCCCTATGGGCTTCCATAGCCTTCAGCAGAGAGTTGAGGATGAAATCAGAAGACAAATGACTTTAAAGTCCATCCACAATCAGAATAAAGAAATGAAATAAAAGGTTCTTCTGTAAGGCGCCAAGGTTAAAAGTGATGCGTGTTTTCTGACATACCAGAAACGAGGGAAACTTAATATGAAGGTTGAGAACGGGCTGCGAATAAACACCTTCCCCTCTCCAGTTACCAGGTTAGAAAACACTGATGACGTTCAAATAAAAATGTTTTTTTTGGGGGAAAATCAGGAGCGATGAACACTGAAGGTTCCCGGCGGAAGACTAAAGTAAAAAGAAAAAAGAAAAGAAAATGCTGTTTGTTTTTGAGAGCAAATAATCAAGTTTGTGCAGCATCAGGAGAAGCTTTTAAATGCAGATGATGAGTTCTGCTTCACACTTAAACTACGAGAAGTTTTTCACGAACTCTGCGCCGGCGTCTCGGCTTGGTGACGGTCACCGTTGGCCACTGCAGCGGCCTCAGAGCTGTCCGTTTCCTGTTGGATGTCGGCCACGTGTCGCTTGTTGCTGCCCTCTTCTTCTGTGGTGCCGTTAATCTTCCCCTCTCTCTTCCTCTTGCAGATCAGGCCGGAGTCTTCCTCGCCGATGCGACCCTCCGGTACTCCCAGAACTCGCAGACAGACGACGGCGGCAGCTTGTTCGGCAAATTTCTTCGACTTCTCCCTGAAAACGACAAAAAATATTTAACACGAGAGCCCCTCTCTGCTGCATTAATATTATGCTGTTTCTGGAAGAGTGTGCGTGTGTGTGTGTGTGTGTGTGTGTGTGTCTAAGTACTGTATATTCACTCAACTACTGGACTTAAGTACACTTTTAAAATACTCCATTTTGCTTCCCTTTTTACTCCACTACATTTATCTGACAGCTTCAGTTACTTTGCAGATTCAGATTGTTAATACAAGCAAAATAAAATAGGATATATTATTATTATTATTATTGTAAGTGAAGATAAGGAGGGCAAGTTCACAAACTAGCAGTTTATAAAGTCATTAAAATGAGCTCCTCCTTCACCAGCTGCAACATTACAGTGATGAACACATGAATGCATCAATAATTACAAAAAATGTATTATAAATGTTATATATATTAATATATGTGATTCTGAAAATAGCCATTGTGCATAATAAGCACTTTTGGTACTTTAAGTATATTTTGATGCTCCGTACTGACCACAGTGAAGATCTGTATTTCTTCTCTGCCACAGTCACGGTCGACTGAAAGGCTCGATCCTGAGCGCGCTGCGCCTGAAAACACGGCAGCACAGACGTCAACACCAATCACACTTTATCACCAATTCATTGGCTAGAGAGACGACAACAGAGCGTCGGCCGCAGAGCTGCTCACCATCTCATAGAGCGGCTGCTCCAGCTTCTCCTTGCGGCTCCACTCCAGCAGGAACATCTTCGGGGTGATGTGAGGCGGATACTCCCTCCTACAAACACCAAGCAAGTCAGGCCAAGTGAAGAAACACACGTTTGGTACAAGAAAACAAAAACTGTGACGTCGTTATCCTGTTAGCTGCAGCTGGATGCTAACATGGCAGCGTAACGTGACATGTGCTTAAGGTTAGCGCGCTAACATGGCAGCGTAACATGACATGTGCTTAACGTTAGCGCGCCAACATGGCAGCGTAACATGACATGTGCTTAACGTTAGCGCGCTAACATGGCAGCGTAACGTGAC
>CALSBV010009786.1:0-11207 GCA_943590825.1 Bovichtus diacanthus | reverse complement strand
CCAGCCAGAGGCCGGCCAGAGGTCGGCCAGAGGTCGGCCAGAGGTCGGCCAGAGGTCGGCCAGAGGTCAGCCAGAGGTCAGCCAGAGGTCAGAGCAGCAGCTGGTTACCGACAGGAAACTCACCTTCGTGGAGTATTCTTTAGGACATCCCATATTCACATCGATAGCAGCCACATCCTTCTCCCTATAGGACAAGCAGATTAACCGACCGGGTTCAGCAATGCATCATGGGATACCAAATGGCTCATTAACTATTTCAGATTATTCAGTGCGTCACAAAAATAGCGTATGTAGCGACTTCAGGAAACAAACTTTAAGTCGCTGAGGTCGGGCCTGGTTGGCTTTGTCTGACGCGCTACCAAAAAAAGAGTCGCCGAGATCCAAAAGTACGTCGAACAAATCGTAAGTTAATTAAAAATGATCAATTTATTATAAACGTTCACAAAATGATGATGAGAATAATCACAGCTGGCAAAGTGGCGGTCAACAGAAAGTACAGCGAGCCTCTCATATGAACTATAAGTGCCGCTCAATGTGTACGATTACTTTTTTATTGTAATTCACTCCACAAATGTCTTTTTATTTTAAGCCGCAGATGAAAACATGGCAGCTTTTTCTGAAATATGCCATCAAATGAGACTATTTTTTAGCCAAAAACAGTTCTTTTTCATATCATTTATTATTTCATCTTTCCCTGTTTGCTTATTTCTCCACATTTTCTTCTGCATGCGTTTTTAAACTGCACTGACAGAGCAACAGCTGCTACTATACAAAAAATAAATAAATGTGTTTTAAGCTTTAACTTAAAAAAGTAACATTTTAAAAGTTCAGCGACGGGGGTTTGAACTCACACGAGCCGGGCCACGATCAGCGCTCTGTCCGGGTCAGCAGTTCCCTGAAAAAGAAACGAAAAGAGGAGAAAAGTCACGGCTCTGACCGTGAATCTACAACAAGCCGACTCTGAACATTTATATTTTCTGTGTCTCACCATCTGGAAGACGACTCTGTCCTTCTCCCTGTCGCATGTCCTGAACATCACTCGATCGTCTGGAGCGACAAAGTCCACCACGTCCAGCACCTCTGCAAACACAAACAATAAAAACATGTTTAAAGTCTTTATTTGTAATATGCACAACAATCAGTTGTTCTCAGGCTTCTGACAATTCTACTACAAAATGTAGAGAAAAAGAAAAAACATGCAAAAAAAAAAAAAAAAGAAACGAAGTTAAAATAAATAATAAAATATATAATACTTGAGTATATTTTGATGCCAATAATTTCACTCAGGTTGTGGAGGTCTGTATTTTATTTACTTTTTTTAAAGGAAATCTTTTTATCTGGATTTTATTACGGAGGAATGTTATAGCCTTAGTTTTTAAGTTTTAATCCTTTTTTTTACTGACTTTTAACATGTTATTGTAAATTAATTTTTGTCTTGTTTTTTCTATGTGAAGCACTGTAGGCTGCATGTTTGTATGAAAGGTTTACCTCCTTATAAGCAATTAATAAAATGTAGTTTTGAATGCAAGACTTTTATTTGATTTATTATTTGTTAGTCTCGATATGTTTTAACTAAAGTCGAGGGTCTGAGAACTTCCTCCACCTGTGTTAAACTTAAAGTGTGTTGTGTTTGTCAGTCTGTGGCATGAAGGAGGTAAACGGACGCTCACCGTTCACCACACGGTGACACTGGGCCATTTTGATGTCGATCAACTCCTGAAACAGACGGCACAGAGTTCACGCTTAAACACTCAGAACTATGGAAGCACATTTCTGCCAGTAAAAGATGAAAACTTAGCCTTGTGATGACAGAAAAAAAACATCCTGCATGTTACTATAATGACGTAGGCCGAGAGTCCGTGTTACGCACCAGCGTCTTTTGTCAGAGCGCTCAGACTTTTTCGTGAGGCTCCGAGCGCTTCTTGTTGACAATTTCTGAACTTGTCAGAAAGGCCAGCACTTCAAAAGAGCCCGATATAGACACTCAGCCTTAGTAGTCTGAGAATCATGAGAAACTTTCTCAAATTAATGAGTTAGTGTCTCAAAATAATGAGCTAGTGTCTCAAAATAATAAAATAAGGAGAAGTTTTCTCAAAATAATGAGAAGTTTTCTCAAAATAATGAGAAGTTTTCTCAAAATAAAATAATGAAGTTTTCTCAAAATAAAATAATAAAGTTTTCATTATAATTTAATGAGTAGTTCTCTAAAAATAATGAGAAGTTTTCTCAAAATAATGAGAAGTTTTCTCAAAATAATGAAAAATTTTCTAAAAATAATGAAGTTTTCTCTTAATATTGACTTACTGTTTCGAGAAAGTTTCTCATTATAATAATTTCCAGGATCAGAAATTGACTTCCATACTTTTCATATTCGTTTCCCTGTCCAAGCCTCCATCCTCACCTCACAGTAAACCACATCAGCTCCATATTCCAGAGCCAGCAGCCTCATGGGCAGAGTCCCCACCCGGACCATCGGAGCCAGGGCAGTGATGTTACTGAAGCTCAGCCGGCCTGCTCCTGCCATCATGGCGGCTCAGTCGTCCTGATACCAACACAGAGGAGGCAACAGTCCCTCCGACACGTACCTGGAAATGACCAACTGTTCTTAGTCTTTCTCCAGCGGTAAGAGCCAACATAAATGAAGATTCTATTGATATTTAAGTGCAATTAATGAATCAAATGTATGCCGAAGTAACAACAGAGCGATAACGATTTGTAAAATCATCACAGTTGTGCTCTTGTCAGCTCTGTCCGCAAACCAAGCAAAGAACCTTTAAACTTCGACCTTTCTGAATGGAGTTTGGCTGAACGGTCAGGTCGGCAAGTTATAGGCTCCTGGCTTTCTCCAGCGGTAAAGGGCTAAACATAAATTAAGTCTTTATTGGAGTTTAACAGCAGTTAACGACTTGAAAGTATGCCGAAATAACAATAGAGCGACACGGATTTGTAAAACTTTACATCTGTGCTCTGTCAGCTTTGTCCGCTGACCGACAGGCAAGCAACCTTTTAACTTCGACTTTTCTGAACGGAGTTTGGTGAAATGGATCGACCAATTAATCTGGCTTTCTCCAGGGTTAAAAGCTAAAAAATAAGTAATTAAAATGTAATAGCACTGAATGACTCAAAAGTATGCTAAAATAACACCAGAGCGATTACAATTTTTTTTTTTTAAGTAACACACATGTATGCTCTGTCTGCAAACGGACAGGCAGGCAACCCTTAAACTGCCACTTTTTATAATGGAGTTTGGTGGAACAGGGCTATGCTATTGCTAACATTCTAGCTGCAGCATCAACACTCTATTTCAACACACCGTTAGCTAAAATACGCATTAATATAGTAGCGACGCTTATGTTTATACAAATGGTTACGTGTATAATGTATAACTTTGCATTACATAAACTCACCGGCATGTATGTTGTCTAATACTGAGACAGCAGCTGTAACGTGTGGTCACGTGGGGATGAAGCGTGCTGTTAAAACTTCCTGTTTGGACTTTTACGTCATTATAGATCAGTGCTATGTAGATCAGCACTACATAGAACCAGAATATATAGATAGCAGCGGTGGAGGAAGTAAAATAACTAATAAAGATAAATACAAAAATACTCTGCTCAGGGTAAAAGTCCTGCATTGAAAGTGTTACTTCATTAAAAGTATGTAAGTATAATCAGGAAATGTAGTTTAAGTATAAAAATCATTATTTTATATATAACATTACATTATTATTACTTGTGCATTAATGTAAAAGCAGGATTCTACTGTTTGTTGAGCTGCAGCTCATTTGAGCTAATGATTATTTTCATTATGGATTAATCTGATGATTATTTTCTTGTTTGTAAAAATAGTGAGAAATGTTTGTCCCAATTACCCAAAGTGACACCGTCACAATGTTTGTTTAGTCCAAACCTCAACATTATTACTGATACATTACATTATTAAGATGATTTAAACCTCATTATTAATACTTATACATTAACATTATTAACATTATTCACAGGAAAAGCAGCTAATATTCACATTTGTGAAGCTGGAACATGGCTATATAACCTTTGCAATTATTCAACGATGCAATACTCATCACTTTGGCATTATTACTGTATTACGCTGTATATTTCAAGCAATAATCTTGTTTTCAGCATTATTATTATTACACTACTCTATATATTGTAATATACATATTTCTTGTTGTTATATATTCTATTACAATATGCCCATTTTTACTTTAACTTCTCTATGTCTATATAAATGTTTTTAATTCTATTATCCTGGGGATAAATAAAGATATTTCTGAATGTTTTTACATGAACAATTAATGAAGTTATTATAAAGATAGTTGCCAATTAATTTTCAGTCAATCGTCTAATTGATTAATGGCCTAATCATTTCAGCTGTTCTTGTGTAAACTGGTGGGGAGTTTCATTCATAAAGAAAACAAGTAAAGTACAAGTACCTCAAATGTATACTTAAGTACGTGAGTACATGAGTTAAATTCCACCACTGATATACAAAACAACAGAAAAGTCATTTAGTCCTTCATCAAACAACACGAGTCTTGTTCCAATTCATTCTCCATTTATTGTACCGCTATAGAGTTATTTTACTCATTTTTACAAAACATGCTCTAAAACACATCCAAGTTAACGCTCCGTGTACTGATCCCATTGTAAACACTGGATGCTTTACAAATAATTTACAGTTTAAAAGTGTGTGTATGTGAAGACAGCAGCTGCTGCGCATCCAGAATGGATCCCCCTCTAGTCTATGAAGATAGAAATACTGAGGAGTCTACGTAAGGCCGTTCAAATCTTCTGACAAAATAAAGTTTACACTATTGGAGAAAGCAGACATCCTAAATAAAAAAAACTATCATCGGACTGAGTAAAAATATGACTCATTAAGGAAAACTGTGGAACTGATAACGATTGTTCCCCATGCTCTGTGAAAAACTGTAGATTCTTGAAGAAATGTAACTTCATCTCAGATTGAATTGAAATTTCATGGCAATTAACGAATTAAAAGTATGAGGAAATAACAAAAGAGTCGTAAAGATTCACGAAAACATTCCATTTATGCTCCGTCAGGTCTGTCCGTTAACCGATGAACAAGCAACCTTTAAACGGGGACTTTTCTGAATGGAGTTTGGTGGAAGGGATCGATCGGGGCTATGTAATGCTAACATTCTAGCTGCACCGTTAACATAATGTTAATTAGCTCTGACATCTGTGACAAAACACAGTTGCTTTCATGTTCCGTGAAGTCTTAAACCCAAGTTTAAACATGTTTGAGCTTTATAAGCAACTTGTTTCTTTGTTGAAGCACAATGCTTTAAAAGTGTTGAGTCCTCTTTCAGTATCTGGCAGCTGTTGGAGAGATATTCTCAGATTAGGGTGGCATCTACTGTACCTTGAATCCCCAAACTAAAAATGAAGAGTCACCTGGCTGCTACATTCAAGCAGAAGCAGGTGAAATAAAGAGAAACATGTACAGTTATATATAAACAGTCATGAATAAATGAAGCTGTGCCCCAGCTCCAGACTACATGCTGACATGAAGCATGAGTGTGTAGAGGCCCAACGGAGGAAAACTTACAGATTAAGTGTATTTAAACAAGTCAGAATGTACACTGTTGATATACGCTATTGTCCCACAATGCAATGCACAAAGGAGATGGAGGTACGACCCACAGCTACAAAAAAGCACGTTGGAAAATGCTCCAGAAAGATCTTTGAAAATAAAAAACAACAAAACGTTTAAATCTTGAGAAAAACATTTTCTGTCTTTGTGAAGTTTAGTCTGACGGCGCACACACTTTATAACTAACTACAGTAACTAAGTACATTTACTCAAGTACTGCACTTAAATTCAGGTACTTGTACTTTACTTGAGTATTTCCATTTCATGCTACTTTCTACTTATAATAGTAGAAATAAAAAAGGGAAATATTGGATTTTTTTTCTTCACTATATTCATTTGAAAACAGATTTATATTATTAATAGAAAATATAATCTTATTATAGGTTGAACTACTCGGCTGTATATAAAGTCATGATATACCAGCTGCAATATTAAAGTGATAAACACATTAATAATAATATAATATATATTATTCTAGTACTTTTACTTTTTGTATTTCAAGTAACGTGATGCTAATATTTTTGTACTTTTATTTCAGTAACATTTTGAATGCAGGTTTTTTACTTTTCCTTCAGTAAAATATCTGAATCCTTCTTCCACGGCTGATCATTTCCTGTTTTGAATTCTATCTTGTATTCTTGTACACTAGCTGCAGCAGTACACTGTAAAGCGTAGTACATACGGTATACAGCTAGTGTTTTTATGGCACTGGGACACAGCTTGCATTCAAAACCACGAGTAACAAATGCAAAAGTCATAAACAAGTCGGAAAAAATGAAACCAGAGATTCATATTTGTTGTAATTAAATGAATGAATGAGTGGGATTATCACCAAAATATTAACATAAACTCTGCTATTGATTAATATGTGTCGCATTATTATGGAAGTCCACAGGGGACTTTATTAAAATGATAATGTAAACTTGAAATGGGAAAATTAAATTCCACAATATCAATAAAATCTTCCGCATATGTACGTGTTATTTGAGGTGAAAAATTTAAATGCAATACTTCAATTTTCATTTTCACATGGAATGGGCGTTTTATGACCACATTAAAATGAAAATGTAAAAGCTGTTTTTGACATTTCATTTTCATACATCATGCTATACAGAGGACAATATTAAAATTAAATGCAATATAAACAATGTCACCTGATTTTACATTTATGCAAGCAACATTTGAGTCACAATTAAAACGCAATTTTCGAACAATGGGAACAAATTTCCTTCATTTTCAAACAGGATTTCTGCTTTTTCATGTCGACTAAAATAACACACACACACGTGGAAAATTATAACGCTATTGTGGAGTTAAAATTTCATTTTCAAGTTTACAATATCATTTTTAATAAAGTCCCCTGTGGGCTTCCATACTTTATGGTGTCACACAATACAGATGCTCTCATGGACACGTCTTTCTGCTTTTTTATCAAACAACTGCACAGTTTTATAAAATAAGGATTTGATCAAGAGTCTAAAATACTAACTAAACTAATTAAATCACGGTTTTATAACCGCACAGTTGTCTGACAATAATAAAATCAGAAAAACACATCAGTGGTAACACCTGCACAGCATTACGTGCTATATTAAATCATACAATAAGAAGTGACCACACAGAGTCAGAAGTTATTGAAAGTTAGTGATTCATTCCCTACCAAAAAGAAGTGGAACTGCATCAGTAATATTTGTAAAAAGGGGCATTGATTGATACAAAACAAAAGCTGCCACAACAATGTTTTAAAATCCTGCTTTTCTGCAGGGATTTGTAAGCATTTCTACAGTAAATCAGTTGATTCCAACAAACCAGAGCGATGTGGGTCGACGTGAGTAGCAGCAGGTCAAGTGAGCACGACTACTTTGTTAACCAAAGATTAATAAACATATGGATTAATGAGCCCTTGGTCTCAGGAGGGATATGACGGCGCTTTGTGCGGAATGAGTCCAGCGCCGTCTGTGTTTTACAAAGTGAGAGGAAAAGAGTTCAAACAGCAAAACGACAGAAAGACGATGGAAGAACAAAGTGCTTCTCAGATGATGCAAAACACAAAGCAGAAGATATTAAACATCTAAGAGTCAATCACTTAATAAACATCTGAATATACATTTTTCCCCTGGAAAGGCCTTTTCACACCAAGTCTGACAACTAAGTACATTTACTGAAGTACTGTTCTGAAGTACAATTTTGACGTACTTGTACTTTACAATTTTTATTATATATGTATATAAATTTATTATATATGTATATAAATTTATTATATTTATTATAAATATATATAATATATATATATATATAATATTTCTTATATATATAATAAATATATATAATATTATAAATATTTATTATATATATTTATAATAAATATTATACATATAATAAATATTATATATATATCTATATTATATTTATTATAAATATATATAATAAATGTATATATATAATATTACATATATATATATATATATATATATATATATATAGTAAAAAAATAGCACCACCTTTAGCAGCTGTAACATTAAAGTGATGTACATGTTAATGCATCAATAACTATAATCAAATATATATAATTCTTAAAAGGGGCCATACTGCATAGAGATGTTAGAAAATATTGATAAACTTTAGTATCACGATTTTTCTTTTTTGATACTGTATTGATTCTCAAAAACACCGTATGGATTTTATTAATATAGTTTAAAAAAATACACGTGTGTGTGTGTGTGTGTGTGTGTGTGTGTGTGTGTGTCACTGTTTTATTTACTTCATTTGTTTCTTCAAGCACTTTTATTTTTATTTTTTCCTGGTGTAGCCAAATGTTAATAGTTTTTGCTCAGATTGATCAGAAGTATTTCTATGATGTTGGATGTTCTCTTGCATGAAATTTTGACATTTCTTTCATACATCACGTGAGTTTAAAGTTGAAATCTAACGTGTAAAACAAATGCCGATACTATCGGACAAACGTGCTTTTACATCAGCCGTGTTTATCCGGACGAGTCCGTTTTTCTGCCTTTTGGAGGAGACCCGACAAACTGAAAGGAAACACGCGGCAGGAGAGGGAGCTGAAGTGGTGACGTAGCGTCCGGCCTGCACGCTGCTCAGAGAGCAATGCAATCTCTCACTGAGAGCAACTTTTACTGCTGTTTCTGCTGTTTACTGTCCACATTCTGAGATAAAGGCGTAGCTATAAACTACAGCAGGGTTAGAGTTCAAACCCAAAGTTAGCCACAATTATTCCTCCATAATATCCACTCACGCTTGCTTCTTCTTTCTAAATGTTTTGCGGGAAATGGTGTTCGTTAAAAGCTGCTACAACATCAAACATTAGAGCTCCTTTAAACCCGAGCTTAGCATCTTTGTAGCGGACGCAATCAAATGTTAACGTAATGACGGCGCCAGATGAGAAGTTACTACAAGTCATCCTGAGGGAACATGAATGTGGGAATGACATTTCATCATATTGCATCCAAGAGTTGTTGGGATATTTCTCTCAAAACCAGAAATATGAACCTCATGGTGGCGCGAGAGGTCAGGAGCATTCATCCTCTGGGGAACACGAATGTTTGGACACCATTTGATGGCAATCCATCCAATAGTTGTTGAGATATTTCAGTTTGAAAATGGTCCGGAGTAAACAACACAACATGCTGTGACAGAATGAGGACGGTATTATACATTGTGTGCATTTTGGATCTCTACTGATACACATGCCTAAAGTTCTGTCTCAACTGATGCAAGATTGGCGGAAAAAACTCCGAAATATGTGTATTAGGGGGGAAAATGTGAAACTACAAAACAATGGGGAAGAAGAAGAAAAGAACTGTCGAGTTGGAGTTTGAAGTTTCACTCAACTGCAGATCTTCTCTGAATTCATTTAGTAACTTTTGTTTGGGACTTGGTGTGAAAAGGCCTGAAGGCACGAAAAAACAGCAGCAACACAGAAGAAAGTCCCGTCGTGTTACAGAAAAATGGCTCCAAAATGAGAAGAAAAGTCACTTTCAACAGCGTGACACCGTCGGCATTAGCTTGTTGGAACTTGACCACTTAGTAGAAAAGAGAAGAAAATAAAAAGTGCAGAAGAACAGGCGTGTCCACTCGACTGCAGGGAAACCAGAGTGTCACAGGGTCAAAGGTCAGACAGGAAGCTCCCGAACCAGGAAGTAGCGTCTGGACAGTGACGGAACAAAAACAAAAAGATCTTCATATATGAGGAGAAAAAGTTTTAGGAATTGGCAGACAAACTGCTCCTGCCTGATGAGCGGTCAGTCCATTCTGAAGGGGGGGCGATCTCGATGGGGTCGATCTGAGGAAAGACCACGAAACACAACCTCTGGCCCACGTACGTCGCCCTCTCTGCAGGAAGACAACGCTTATATAGTATATTATATATACATTCAACATACGTCATACATCAGCTACTCCAGTACAAGGACAGAAGGACCAAAAGTAAAAGTATTCATTCTGCAGAATAATATATATTATATCATTGGATTAGAATTATTGATGCATTCATGTGTTCATCACTTAAATGTTGCAGCTGGTAAAGGAGGAGCTCATTTTAATATATATACATATATGTATATATGTATAGATAGATATACACAGTAAATATTTAAATATATAAATCGTAAATACATATATATATAAAAAAATATAAATAAATAAATAAATATAAATAAATAAAAGTCAATGGAATAAAATTAACACCAGGCTATAAAATGACTCCAGATTAATAAGATTTCTATTTCCTTTTAAAATAAAGACGGAGTTTGCCTACTTAAGTAAAAGTACAGAAGTATTATCAGCAACATATCCTTAAAGTACCAAAAGTAAAAGTAGTGATTCTGCAGAATGGCCCATTTGAGAATAATATTATATATATTATTGATGCATTAATGTCACTTTAATGTGGCAGCTGGTGAAGGTGGAGCTCATTTAATGAATCACTTTATATACTGCTGGGGAGTTTAATCTATAATAGTTTATTTATATTATTTACAAACTCACCAATGAAGTTGTAGATGCACTTTGGTTTTTCTTTCCAATGGACGCCCAGGAAGTAGACGGGTACGCCGGTGAGCATGATGACCAATCCGACGCCGCAGACCACCGGCTCTGAGTAAAGACTGAAACCCAGCAGCAGCGCCCAGAACATCAGGTAGCACACGGGCACCAACAGGTTCACCTGCAGGAAACCATCATGTTCATGCTTTAAATATTTACATTCATTGGTAATGACGAGCATTCGGAGGCGAGTTCAGAAGGAGGAAGTGTTTAGATCCTTTTCTGCAGTCAAAGTAATAATAGCACCAAAAATACTCTGTTACAGTAAAGGTCCTGCATTGAAAATACTATAAAAACTATAAACAGGCTGCGACTGTTATATATGACATCATTAGGTTATTATTACTACTACATTTATTAATGAATTAATAATGTTAATGTGAATGTATCAGTAATAATATTAATAATGTTAATTATATTAATGCATTAGTAATAATAAAATATTCTGTTTTGTGATGAATGAAAGGCTCCGGGGATGAATGCATCAGTAATAATAGGAATAATGT
>CALSBV010009782.1:11631-23063 GCA_943590825.1 Bovichtus diacanthus | reverse complement strand
GACAGTGCGCCTTATAATCCAGTGCGCCCTATAGTGCGGAAAATACGATACTCTCCAACCCTGAATGTAGCAACTAATTTTCCATTCAACAGAAAGTGAGAGTGAGAGCATACAAGTAAAAGTAAAACTTTTGTATTTGGTAATGTAATGTAATGAATGTGCAATCCACGGGGTAGATTTGAACCCCGAGCCACATGTACTAAGGCTGAGTCCCTACTTAGCCTTAGTACATGTGGAACCCTCTCTACCAGGTGAGCTGCAAGGGCACCACATTAACTTGTTTTCTTACAGTCATAAGTTATATGCATTTGTTTACTAAATTACTTAACTGTGTATTATTAATAACAATGATTGGCACCAAAACCAAATCTTTATCTCAGACTGTGTTGAGTCTGCCCAATGTTGGAGTTAGATTTGCTGTTGAAAATAGTTGAGAACAGATTTTCCTGGGTCTATTTTGGAATATTTATAAGATGTTGTAGGCAATGTATGTAATTCTTATCTCACTTGTGACCTTTATTAATTGTTAAAAAAAACTGCATCACAGCCTTTCAATCTTTTTTTCTGTAATATGATGCCTGAACTTAACAATTTCTGTCCTCAATAAAAAGTCTTAGTGGGAACTGAGCGAAGGATCATTGTTACATTAGAAAGTTACCAGAGGATCAACCAGCTTGAAAACTTTCCTGAAACACATACAGTGTGTCCTAATATCCTGTTAGACCAGTACACATGCTGCAAAGGGATACATCAAATATAGAGCCAATAATAGAGCCAAATCTGAGTGCAAGCCAATAGGAACATGAATAGCAGTTGTGTCAAGCTACTTATATGAGGGCTACATATTAATATGTAAAAATGTGTCTTTAATTTATCCAGTTTAAAATCTTCTCATTTCCCTTTAAGTTTGTCCACTTAAAGGAACTTGACTAGAGATTTTAAACTCTATATGGCTCCAACACAATGAGGTGAATCATTTAGACATGAGGCACCACTGCCGGAAGATGGAGCTGTTTATCTCCGAATAACTCAGGACAGATCATCTGCTGCATTCTGGGACTTTAATGTGGTGATACTAAATATGTGTGTCTATATTTCACTAAGGACTGGGATATTTTTTATGGCATTTAGATTTCAAGTTTGAGAAACTTTAAACAGGAATGTAATGTCAACAGGACTTATTGTTTTCACAGTGGATTTGCATGGTTGCAAATAGGTGTGAAAATGTTTTAAGAAAGTATTGCAAAAACAGCTAGTGAGGTTACAGTTTAATATACGAACAACATGCCTCCACTCTATTCGAGAGGCAAATCATTTACTTTTTACTCCACTACATTTATTTGGCAGCTATGGTTTTACATATAAACCATATAAAAAGCTTATTGAGCTGTATCCTGCCAAAGTATAAATGTAAATGAAGTACATACTGAACAACATAGACAATGTTACAGCACTACCTTTTGGTAACTACTACAACACAATACATAACATCTCCCTGTTTTTAGATTACTTTTTTCTCTTTTTTTTTATACAACCTCAAGACTATTTAGTTTGAACACTTCCATAAACAGTCTTTGTCATTACACTTAATACCTAATGGGAACTTGAATAGGGCTACCAAAACGTGAATCAGGTATAGTTTCAGGTCTTAGTTTGTTTTAAGGGAAATTGTTGTTTTCACTACGTATCTCCTGTTCCTTCTGTAGAAGTCTGTACAATGTATGACCTTGGCTGCTCTTGTTTCTGTAGTATGACAGCAGGTTGCCATTGGTTTCACTGTTTGATTCTAACGCTTTCTCCTTCCCCCACTTCAGGTACTTTCCTTGTTCCAAGGTCAAAGTAGTGTTTTCTGCATGGCTTGTCTGTTTGTCAGTCTGCTACGTGCACACTCTTAGCTTTAACAGACTCTTTGACAAAGTGTTTTTGCTTTCGGTCTTCTGCCCATGAGAATCTGTGCAGGGGAGTAGCCCACTCCCTCCTGCAGTGTGTTTCTGTACTCCAACAGGGCAAATAATAGTTCTATGTGCACCTGCATCTGATACATATAATCGTCACACAATAGGACGTGTGATTAATTCAAACACGTAATGCTAAAACTTTTTTGCTGCTTGATACAATAGGAAAACTTGCACGGTTCTCATTTTCCATGAGTAATCCAGTGTTTCCGATTAATTAAACAGTCTAGGACCACCACAGTGTCATAATAAACTGTATATAAATTTACAATTCAGAACGGGTGGAGTCCACATCTCCCGGGTTGATTTTAACTCAGCAGGTTAGAGACAGCAGTTCGGTGTGGGAGTATCCGCTCCCCAGCAATGCATTTCCCAGTAGCGGTGGAAAGGCCCGGGGTGAAGGTGGCTCGCAGCTCCGACCCTGAGCTTTAAAACACCCTTCGCCCAGACCTCGCAACTTCCCAGGGCTGTGGACACAGTGTTCACTTTCCCCAGAGGTGCGGGATGGGGCTTCATGTGGGACTGTCAAACATGGTAGACTGTACTGGATGTCTGCATCGATGCTTTGTGGGTGTGACT
The DNA here is from genome assembly GCA_943590825.1 of Bovichtus diacanthus. Taxonomy (NCBI): domain Eukaryota; kingdom Metazoa; phylum Chordata; class Actinopteri; order Perciformes; family Bovichtidae; genus Bovichtus; species Bovichtus diacanthus. The sequence goes on along the minus strand of CALSBV010009782.1, from coordinate 20,529 downwards.
TTTTTGCTGTCATCACCATTCATATCTATAAAACCAATGAGTTTATGATTAAATTGTTTAGTAGAGCAGAACATTGTTTACAGATCTAGCCTAGTCTCTAAAAGTACACCAAATTGATGCATTTCATTTTAAAATCTACAAACTTCAGGGTGAAAATTCCTGTGTTTTATTATATCGCAGAAACAAAATATTGCAATGTCAATTTTTCCAATATTGTGCAGCGCTAGTTTGAATCATAGACTGCATATAGGAAGTGGATGTAGTCATGGCGACATCCCCCATTGGTTTGTGGAGCACGGTTTTAAAGCCTCAAGTTTGGCATTTTGGCCATCAAATTTTTCTGGGAGCGATTATATATCAAGTCAATGCAAAGACACTAATAACGCGATGGGAAGGATGCCAAATTTGCGCCATTCACATATTAATTTCAACTTTGTTGAATGAGAAACGGAGGAAAACAGTAACCATTGGCCATTAGCATTGGCACCTAGAGCTCTATAGTACCTGATATTTGTACAGAGACAGGACAAAAATGTTTATAAATGTATGTATACAAACCCCATTATTTTGAGTGGTGATGGAACTACAATGTTAGCTTAGCCTAGCCCTGATTGAACCGATCACCAATCAGAAATCAAGCATTTTAAAAATGTGCAAATATTGGACTAATAATATGGCTTGATGTTCGGTTAATAAAGATCGTCCAAGTGTATTTAGCCAGCTAATGAATTAGCCTTAGGTTAGCATTCGAGCGAGACGCACAGCTGTGCTAACGATGCTATCAGGAGCACCACAGTCAAAACGTAATAGAAGTGTTAGAATTTAGAGTGATAATACTTAAGAACAAAATGCATCTGTGTGATGTTGGGAAATAAATGTCATCCACGTTAGTTATGTAACCGTGAGCTTCACCCGCTCCGCCAGGGAAATAAAAAGAGGAAACCCAGCTCAGGGAAACAAATGTTTATTACGCCGCAGCGTTCTCGCTCTTTCAATCGGTCCGGATCAAGTGTGTTCAGGGTGGTGGGTCTCACTGCGCTCCTCCTCAGGATCCAGCCTACTGCAAGAGACAGAACCAGATTACCAGCCTGCTTATATTGTGTGACTGATTACCTGATTCTGACCAGCTGTCCGATCCCCAGCTGAGCCACTCCAGACACTCCCCCACAGATGGCACCGTGACCACGGCCCCGCTGCCACAGTAACGTTATTCATTGTTAACGTTAAACTAACCATGCTAGCGAGGTACATAAAAGAAAACAAGACCAGGTAACGTCAACGTTTTGTTAAAAAGTGACGAACTGTGTGTGCAATTAACGTTACAATAAGGTGTGTGTATCTTAAAAATATTAATGTGACATTTCTGTATGGTTCCAGAAATAACGTTAACCTAGATATTGCAATATGCATTTCGTTGAGCTGGAGTTAGTTATTAAGCTAGCCGGTAACGTTAACGTTAATATGAATGCCTGCATTTGTTTTAATTGATGATGTGTCCTTATGTGTGACTTCAGTAAAAACTAAGCTTAACCGTTACATTAATTTTTTTACATTGTTGTCCTTTACACTTACAGAACATAGTAAATGTATGTCTGTATGTACGTGTGAGTTACATAAGTGAATATGGCATATGAAAAATTGCATTTGACTGTCACATGAAAAATCTTCAAAAGTAAGTAACAGTCACAGAAAAAGGCCCTCAACTACACAGGAATAGACAATCCAACAGATAGATTATGAGGTATGTGATCATTGTTTAGTTAAAATGTATTATGACGTGTTGAACATTGAAGTAATTTAAGTTGTATTGCTTGCATGTAAAGAAGTCCGTAACCTAACACGTATTACTTCACATATCTATTTGTTTGTAAACTTTCCTCAGGTGATGCAGACAGGCTGCAGCAGTGGAGGCTCAGCATGAGGAGACAGAACTGGACTCTAACAAGACTCTTCTTCTGTGCACTCCAGGGTACAGAGACCCTTTATTTCATACCTTATAAAGAATTAAGTAACTTATTGGTTTAAATTGATGAAATATTGACCATAATACATTTATATATATTACATTACATTACATTACATAATACATTACTAAATAGTTGATTAGGGCACAGCTCACTCTTTGAAATTACCGACACATCAGTAAGGTTTAGTGTTCCTTTGATGCAAATGGCCACATAGAAGTTGTACTAAACAAGCAACATTTCAGTGTATTTCATTTCATTTTGCCTCACTATCACTATATAAACTTCACAATACTTGTGCCTGGGTCTTTTCCTGCCGTAAGGCTGGGCGATAAGGACCAAAAATCATATCTCTGTATTTTTAGGCTGAATGGCGATACACAATATACTGTATATCTCGGTATGTTCTATGAAGTGGGATGAATGTTGTAAATCAAAGCCACATGTCACATTTCACAAGCACTTTTATTAGAACAGATATTGTATCATATGACATGGTTATGCTACGTTTGAGACAAATAATTGAGGACTGCTTTAATTCAATAAATTCTACAATATAATCATGCAACAACAATGAATTCTGGATTATTCATCTAAAGTGATATTGTGTGATTAATGTTACTTTGTTAAACAGACCAGACCTAGGTTTAAATTAAGAACATGTCCACAGCCTCAAATGATGGTCTGAGGAGCTGCAGCCTTTATTCATATACAACGTTTTGTCTCATACTTGTTTGAAAAATGATATCGATACAACTTAAAAAGTCGACATACGGCCAAGCACTAGCCTGAGGAAGACCTCAGAATTTGCAACTTCACAAATAAATGATAGCAATCAACAGTGAGATTTGAACGTCGAATCTAATATTTTCAGAAGAATTAAAGACAAAAGGAGTGCAAATACAAATAGAATTTATTTAAATGTGAACCAGAGGTTATCATAGATGAACTTTTAAAGAATGTTTTTAAATGAAAGGAAATGAAACACAAAAAGTTGGACAATATTTAAACCTATAAAATGTAAAAGTAAACACATTTAGTCAAATAAAATGACAGAGTGGGCCTGTGCAAGTGGTAAAGCTATGCTTAGTATGGGCTCAAAGTGCTGCATGTGAAGCTGGTGCACGTCCACCACAGCAGATGATGGGGACATCCAGTGCTGTTCTTCCTCACAGGGAGTGGGAGAACGGGACTACCTCGGTCTAGTCCGTCCAAACCAACAGACATGGACGTCCGGCTCGCTGAAGTTGCCTCCCAAGGTCTCTGCAGCTCTGGGCACCACGCCGGACACAGCTGTCTCATATGATCCACACTGTGAATATGGGAGGAAAATACATGAGTAAATAATGGTTTAGACCATATGTGTCAAACTCAAGGCCCGCGGGCCGGTGGAATTATCTTTGGCCCGCAGGATAATATTTAATTTGTATTAGAGTTGGCCCTCCGGTATATTACACGCACCACTAATACTACAAGTCCCACAATGCACCGCCAGCGCGTCGGCACATCAATCGAGCGCGAAAACCTGTCCCACTCACTCATCAGCAGGCCACCTGTGGTCAACTTTCAGCTACCCCTCTCCCCAAAAAATGGCTAAACGAAAGGTGAACTTTGAAAACGGGTTTTCAAGGCGGGTGGGAGGCAGAGTATATGTTCGCAGATATAAAGGGCAAAGCTGTTTGTCTTGTGTGTGGAGACGGTGTGGCCGTAATGAAAGAATATAACGTAAGACGACACGATGAAACGAAACACCACAACAGGTACAAGCATCTGGACATGAAACAGAGGCTCCAGAAGGTAGAAGATGTTTCGAGTTGCGTGAGAAGATCTGTCAGTTCATGGAAAGCAAAGGGAAAGACACAACAGAGCTCTGGGATGAAAAGTTGCTGTGTTAAGTGGCGTTTCTGTGTGACATCACGAGCCATCTCAATGCGCTCAACCTGCAGCTTCAGGGACGGGGCCATGTGATTACTGACATGTACGCTGCAGTGAGGGCTTTTAAAACCAAGCTGCGCCTGTGTGAGACGCAGATGGTGCAAGAAAACTTGAGCCATTTTCCATGCTGCCAAACTATGAAAGAGCAGGTCTCTACGATGCGTTCCCAAGTGCGCAGTTTGCCGAAAAACTCAGCATACTTGGTGCCGACTTCACACGCCGATTTGCCGACTTTGAAGCCCAAAAAAGCAGGTTTGACCTGCTCAGTAATCCATTTGCAGTTGACGTGGAAAGCGCTCCAACCAACCTCCAAGTGGAGCTGATTGAACTCCAGTGTAGTGACACACTCAAAGCAAAGTATGACTCTGTGGGTGCTGCAGTTTCCACGTTTCATCCCCGACACAATGCCCCAGCTGCGTAGCCAAGCTGTCCAAATGCTCTCTATGTTTGGCAGCACATACCTGTGTGAACAACTGTTCTCTTTGATGAAGTTAAACAAAACATCACACAGGAGTCGTCTTACTGATGAACACCTTCACTCAATCCTGCAGATTTCCTCAGCTCAGAGGCTGACCCCAAACATTGATGAACTTGCATCCAAGATGAGATGCCAAGTATCTGGCTTAGACTAGTGTGCATCACAGAACAGCAAACTGGGCTTTAATGTATGTTTCCATTTTGCACTTTTTTCTTGCATGTTTGATTTTTCTTTTAAGGAAATTATTTTTTGGCTGTTGGTGGCCTGTGGAAAAATGTTTTCACTTGAAATTACACTGGAAAAGCTGCAGATTAGGCCATAAAAAATGCAACAGATTTTTCTTGTATTTAATGTTTATTGTTGTTGTTTATAGGCAATAACTGTCTTACAAGCTTTGTTACTTCCAGGTTCAAGTATCTGGCTTAGACTAGTTACTAGTGTGCATCAGAGAGCAGCAAACTGAGCTTTAATATATGTTACCTTTTTGCACTTTTTTCTTGCTACCACAAGGCATTTTTGTTTTTTCTTTGAAGGAAATACTTTTTTGGCTGTTGATGGCCCGTGGAAAAATGTTTTCATTAGAATTTACTCTGGAAAAGCTGCAGATTGAGCCATAAGAAATTATTGCAACTGATTTTTCATTTATTTAATGTTCAATATTGTTTTTATAGGCAATAGCTTATAAGCTTTGCTAGTTATAGGGTCAATATGTGCAATAAGATCATTTAAATAAGTTTTGTAATAAACATTGAACCAGTCTGGCCCTCGACTTGTAGCGATTTTTAAATTTTGGCCCACTGTGTATTTGAGTTTGACACCCCTGGTTTAGACAATAAAAAATATAAAGTTAATTAACCCTAAAGGGTGGCTCGGTTTTTTATGTTGACAATACTATTACTTAATTACTAACAGGAGGCAACACCTCAAAATAAAGATGTCTTTAACAGTCTTTACATACATTTTTGTTGTTATCCTTTGAAGACTTTGTCTAAACTCAAGTAGCCAGGACCGGTACTTACAGCTTTTATGCTGTGTGGTGTGGTGGAGGCATCACAGGTGGTAATGACCTCAACAAGGGCCAATGCACTGAAATAGATAAACATCTTGTAACAAAAATAAAAGTGTTTTTCTTTCTCAACAGCCATATTCAACATAATGATCGGTCCCTCCGAGAACCATCACCTTACCGTGGTGGAGGGGTTTGGGTGCTCCTATGAACCTGAGGGCTGTGTTGTCTGGAGCCTAGTGCTCCTGGTAGGGTCTCCCATGGCAAATTGGTCTCAGGCGAGGGGCCAGACAAAGAATGGTTCAAGAACCCCAATGGCACATCAAAAAAGAGGAGGTGTGACCCTGCCCGGAGGAAGCCCGGGGCCCCCGTCTGGAGCCAGGCCTGGAAGGGGGGCCCGTAAACGAGCGCCTGGTGGCCAGGTATGCCACGGAGCCCGGCCGGGCATAGCCCGAAGAAGCAACGTGGCACCCCCCCCCCTCTCCATCATGTGGGCCTACCACTCGCAGGAAGAACCGTTGGGGTCGGGTACATTGCCAGACGGGTGGCAGTGAAGGTCGGGGACCTCGACGGACCAGACCTGGGCGGCAAAGGCTGGCTCTGGGGACGTGGAACGTCACCTCTCTGTGGGGGAAAGAGCCGGAGCTTGTGCGGGAGGCAGAGCGCTACCAGCTAGATCTGGTTGGGCTCTCCTCTACGCACAGTCTCGGTTCTGGAACCGTACTCCTGGATAGGGGTTGGACCTTATTCTTCTCTGGAGTTGCTCAGGGTGTGAGGCGCCGGGCGGGTGTGGGGATACTCACAAATCCCCGGCTGAGTGCCGTTACGTTGGAGTTCACCCCGGTAGACGAGAGGGTCGCCTCCCTACGCCTACGGGTTATGGGGGGGAAAACTCTGACTGTTGTCTGTGCATATGCACCGAACAGCAGTTCAGAGTATTCGGCCTTCTTGGAGACCCTGAATGGAGTCCTGTTGGGGGCTCCAGTAGGGGACTCCATAGTTCTACTGGGAGACTTCAACGCGCACATGGGCAGCGATGGAGACACCTGGAGAGGCGTGATTGGGAGGAACGGCCTCCCTGATCTCAACCCGAGTGGTTGTTTGTTATTGGACTTCTGTGCTAGACATGGGCTGTCCATAACAAACACCATGTTCGAACATAAGGATGCTCATAAGTGTACATGGTACCAGAGCACCTTAGGCCGAAGATCGATGATCGATTTTGTAATCGTATCATCTGATCTGAGGCCGCATGTTTTGGACACTCGGGTAAAGAGAGGGGCGGAGCTGTCAACTGATCACCATCTGGTGGTGAGTTGGGTCAGGGGGTGGGGGAAGAGTCTGGACAGACCTGGTAAGCCCAAATGGGTAGTGCGGGTGAACTGGGAACGTCTGGAGGAGGCCCATACCCAAGAGACCTTTAACTCACACCTCTGGCGGAGTTTCTCTGGCATCCCTGTGGAGGTTGGGGGCATTGAGCCTGAGTGGTCAATGTTCAAAGCTTCCATTGCTGAAGCTGCGGCGGGAGCCTGCGGCCTCAAGGTCTTAGGTGCCTCAAGGGGCGGTAACCCTCGAACACCGTGGTGGCAAGGTACCGACAGGCCCGAAGGGCAGCGGCCTCGGCCGTGACAGAGGCAAAGCAGCGGGTGTGGGAGGAGTTCGGAGAAGCCATGGAGAAGGACTTTCGGTCGGCACCAAAGTGCTTCTGGCGTACTGTCCGGCACCTCAGGACGGGGAAGCGGGGAACCATCCAAGCTGTTTACAGCAGGGATGGAACACTGTTGATCTCAACTGAGGAGGTACTCGGGCGGTGGAAGGAGCATTTTGAGGAACTCCTCAATCCAACTAATACGCCCTCTTTGATAGAGGCAAAGCTGGAAGATTATGGGGGATCATCAGCAATTTCCCTGGTGGAAGTCACTGAGGTAGTCAAACAACTCCACAGTGGCAAGGCCCCGGGGATTGATGAGGTCCAGAAATGTTGAAGGCTTTGGGTGTGGAGGGGCTGTCGTGGCTGACACGTCTCTTCAACATTGCGTGGAAGTCGGGAACAGTGCCTAAGGAGTGGCAGACCGGGGTGGTGGTTCCCCTGTATAAAAAGGGGAACCAGAGAGTGTGTGCCAATTACAGGGGTATCACACTGCTCAGCCTCCCGGGTAAAGTCTACTCCAAGGTGCTGGAAAGGAGGGTTCGGCCGATAGTCGAACCTCAGATTGAAGAGGAACAATGCGGATTCCGTTCTGGCCGTGGAACAACGGACCAGCTCTTCACTCTCACAAGGATCCTGGAGGGGGCCTGGGAGTATGCCCATCCGGTTTACATGTGTTTTGTGGACCTGGAGAAAGCGTATGACCGGGTCCCCCGGGAGATACTGTGGGAGGTGCTGCGGGAGTATGGGGTGAGGGGGGCGCTTTTGAGGGCCATCCAATCCCTGTACGCCCAAAGCAAGAGTTGTGTCCGGGTTCTCGGCAGTAAGTCGGACTCGTTCCCGGTGGGTGTTGGCCTCCGCCAGGGCTGCGCTTTGTCACCAATCCTGTTTGTGGTATTCATGGACAGGATATCGAGGCGTAGTCGGGGGGAGGAGGGGTTGCAGTTTGGTGGGCTTGGGATCTCATCGCTGCTCTTTGCAGACGATGTGGTCCTGATGGCATCATCAGCCTGTGACCTTCAGCACTCACTGGATCGGTTCGCAGCCGAGTGTGAAGCGGTTGGAATGAGGATCAGCACCTCAAAATCTGAGGCCATGGTTCTCAGCAGGAAACCGGTGGATTGTCTACTCCGGGTAGGGAATGAGTCCTTACCCCAAGTGAAGGAGTTCAAGTACCTAGGGGTCTTGTTCACGAGTGAGGGGAAAATGGAGCGGGAGATGGGCCGGAGAATCGGAGCAGCGGGCGCGGTATTGCACTCGCTTTACCGCACCGTTGTGACGAAAAGAGAGCTGAGCCAGAAGGCAAAGCTCTCGATCTACCGGTCTATCTTCGTTCCTACTCTCACCTATGGTCATGAAGGTTGGGTCATGACCGAAAGGACGAGATCGCGGGTACAAGCGGCCGAAATGGGTTTTCTCAGAAGGGTGTCTGGCTTCTCCCTTAGAGATAGGGTGAGGAGTTCAGTCATCCGAGAGAAGCTCGGAGTAGAACCGCTGCTCCTTTGCGTAGAAAGGAGCCAGTTGAGGTGGTTCGGGCATCTGGTAAGGATGCCCCCTGGGCGCCTCCAGAGGGAGGTGTTCCAGGCACAGCCAGCTGGGAGGAGACCACAGGGAAGACCCAGGACGAGGTGGAGAGATTATATCTCCACACTGGCCTGGGAACGCCTCGGGGTCCCCCAGTCAGAGTTGGTCAACGTGGCCCGGGAAAAGGAAGTTTGGGGCCCCCTGCTGGAGCTATTGCCCCCGCGACCCGACCCCGGATAAGCGGTTGAAGATGGATGGATGGATGGACACACATATATATATATATATATATAAATACACACACATATATATATACACACACACACACATATATATATATATA
>CALSBV010009782.1:0-11531 GCA_943590825.1 Bovichtus diacanthus | reverse complement strand
ATAATCTCCACACTGGCCTGGGAACGCCTCGGGGTCCCCCAGTCAGAGTTGGTCAACGTGGCCCGGGAAAAGGAAGTTTGGGGCCCCCTGCTGGAGCTGTTGCCCCCGCGACACGACCCCGGATAAGCGGTTGAAGATGGATGGATGGATGGATGGACACATATAAATATATATATACACACACATATATATATACACACCTATATATATATAGATACACACACATATATACACACATATATATATATACACACACATATATATATACATATATATATACACACACATATATATATATGTTTTTTTTAGAAACATTGTGCCAAGAAGCGCATACTGGCATTTTAACTCAGTTTTAACTTTTGATAAAAAATTTAGAGAGGTTTTTATTTATTTCTGGACTGTTTTTAGACAGAGAAAGGGTGATTTTAGCAGTCTTAGGCAGTGGTGGGACCATGGTAAGACTGAGATAAAAATGCTTTGTCAGCAGCACACCCTCAATGTCACACAAGACATCACCAGATCTATGAAAGACCTGGAGGGTGACATAGTGGAACTAGAAAAAATCAGTGAGTCCACAGGAGATCGAGGATATATTGAAATCCTCAAAATGAAAAAAATGGCTTTGGCCGACCTGCTAGAGGTTAAAGTACAGGGTGCACTGGTCCGGTCCCGGTTTCAAAACACCACTGAGATGGATGCTCCCTCTAGCTTCTTCTTCGGCCTGGAGAAAAAGAACGGGCAGAAGAGGGTAATCCACTCGCTTCTTTCAGACGCAGGGCAGGAAATAACGGAACCAAGCCAGATCAGAAGGCGAGCTGTGAGTTTTTATTCCTCCCTCTACTCCAGTGAGTATGAGGGGGAGGACACACTGGTGGAGGAGTTCTGTGGTGGACTACCACAGGTCTCCGAGGAAACCAACTCACAGCTCGAGGGGCCGTTGACCATGCGGGAGCTGCAGGCCACTCTGCAGGCTATGCAGGGACGGTGGGCTCCCGGCATCGATGGCCTCACAGTCGAGTTTTATAAAGCCTTCTGGGATATTTTAGTACATGATCTTTTAGATGTTTTTCATGAAAGTCTGGCCTCTGGTTCCATGCCGATGTCCTGCCGCAGAGCGGTAATAACACTTCTGCCTAAGAAAGGAAACCTGCAGGACATCGGAAACTGGCGCCCTGTGTCTTTGCTGTGTGTGCATTACAAGCTTCTGTCCAAGGCCCTGGCCACCAGGCTGGGGAGGTCTATGGAGCAGGTCATCCACCGGAACCAGACCTATTGTGTGCCCGGCAGGTCCATGGTAGACAATGTCTACCTAATTCGGGACGTTTTGGAGGTCTCCAGCTCATTGGGCATTAATACTGGTCTGATTTCTCTAGATCAGGAAAAGGCTTTTGACCGCGTTGAGCACAACTTCCTCTGGAAAGTGATGGAGAAGTTTGGGTTCAGCGCTGGTTTCATAGCTAAGATCAGGGTGTTGTACAGTGAAATTGAGAGTGTGCTGAAGTTTAATGGTGCTCTGTGTGCTCCTTTTAGAGTGTGTAGAGGGGTCCGGCAGGGCTGTGCTCTGTCGGGGATGCTCTATGCGCTCTCCCTGGAACCTCTCCTCTGCAAAATACGTTCCAACCTGCAGGGTCTGTTTTTACCTGGTTTTAATGGCGGCATTGTTTTATCAGCGTATGCTGACGATATAGTGGTTGTTGTTGGAAGCCAGAGGGACGCAGACTTTTTAATCGACATAATAAAGGATTTTAGTACAGCATCGGCAGCGAGGGTGAATTGGAAGAAAAGTGAAGCCCTCGCTGTCGGTGAGTGGCGTGGCGGTCTCCCGGTTCTTCCCCAGAGCCTGGCCTGGAAAAAAGATGGCTTTAAGTATCTCGGAGTGTTTCTGGGTAAGGAGGACGTGGTCCAGAGGAACTGGGAGAACGTCACAGAAAAGATTGAGGGAAAAATTTCCAAATGGAAATGGCTGCTCCCTCAAATGTCTTTTAAAGGTAGGGTTTTGGTTTTAAACAACCTTGTTGCATCCCAACTGTGGCACCGTCTGACCTGTGTAGACCCTCCCTCAGGCTTATTAGCCAAAATACAAGAAAAGATGGTGGATTTCTTTTGGGATGGTCTACACTGGGTGCCACAGGGGGTGCTGTTTTTACCCAGAGAGGAGGGGGGGCAGGGCCTCGTCCACCTGGCCAGCCGAACAGCCACTTTTAGACTCCAGTTTTTACAAAAATATCTTACAGGCCCGGCTGATTTGGTGTGGAGAGATGGGGCCAGCTGCATTCTCAGACGTGTGAGTAACCTGGGGCTGGATGCTGCTCTGTTTTTAACTGATTCTAAATGTTTAAAGTTAAGTGGGCTGCCTCCGTTTTATCAGGGTGTTTTTAAGTCTTGGGCCCTTTTTAATCAAAAAAGGTGCACAAAGTCTGACTCTCTGCACTGGTTGTTAAATGAGCCTCTAATTCACAGAGCCAGGTTAGACATCTGCAGCAGCGTCACACCTGGCCTGATGGCGGCGCTGTGCAGGTCCAGGACCCTGACTATACAACAGCTGGTGGATGCAGTGGGGCCGGACCTGAGCGATGCCCGGGCCCTGGGCTCTCTGCTGGGTCTGAACTCTCTCCGGATGGCCCAGAGGATCCTGGAGCTCTGGAGGCAGAGGCTGTCTGGAAAGGAGAGAAGCCTCATCAAGGACTACGGCGAGGGAAAGGCTTCTCCAGACCCAACAGATCCTTTCCCAGAGATCTACCTAAGCCCAGGGCTCGGAGAACTGACCGGCCCCCTGCTCAAGGTCAAAAACCCTGAGAGACTGTCACTGCACAAGGCGGATAAAACCGCCTTTTATGGGAACTGCATAAAAAGTATTAAAAAACATACACTCAGTGACAGGCCCTCCACTGTGTGGAGTACCAGGCTGGGTGGAGGAAGTGGACCTGGCCCACAGTGGAGGATTTTATATAAACCTCCCCTCAAAAAGCGGACCGCCGACCTCCAGTGGAAGATTTTACATGGCGCCATCGCCTCCAATGCTTTTATCTCTGTTATTAATCCTGCTGTTTTTAACAATTGTCCTCTTTCTGCCAACTACGTGAGACTGTTTTCCATGTTTTTAGCGAGTGTAAGAGACTTTTAAGTTTCTTCACTCTCTTAACATTGGTTTTTAGTCTTTTTAATGTAGTTTTTACTGAGAGTGTTTTTATCATGGGAGCTGCCTACAAAAAAGCGAACAAAGAAAAGTGGCAGCTCCTAAATTTCCTCTCAGGAGAAGCTAAGATGGCCATCTACATAAGTAGAAAGAACAGAGTGGAGAACAGAGAGGGGCAGGAGGCCAAAGCAGTGTGGCTGTGCAACATCAGGGCGAGACTCTGGCTCGAGTTCAGGTTTTATAAACATATAGGAGATTTAGACACTTTTAAACAACGTTGGTGTTTTAAAAATATTATTTGTTCCGTCAGGGACGAAGAATTGCACTTTGCACAAGTTTTTATGAGATAGTTTTTTAAAAAAAAGCACTTTTATGTATTGGAGAATTTGTTTATAGAAAATATTGTAAATAAAGTGTTTTTGAAAAAGTCAAAAGTCTCTGTCTCTCTCTCTCTCTCTTTGCTCTCTCTCTCTCTATCTCGTAAACTGCTATTGCTCGGAGCGGGGCGTAAGTACATGTAGAAATGTCAGATTTACTCCAGATATATATTTAATACATTGTCATGTACAGTGATTTTTGCAGGGCATATATTATTCTTAATGTATGTTTAATCACTCATATGTGTTTCTTTATATCCGATCTTTGAGACGACGACTGTCGGTGTTGGAGAGGATGTGACTTTGACATGTCCCCGCCAGCAATCTGAGGAAACACAGACCTTGTTTTGGATTAGGCTTGGTTCTGGAGACGTTCCTGAAATCTTAGGGGGAACCTTTCATTTTAAATATGAAGGTGTTAACAAGACTCCTCGCATTACATCAAACCAAGGGCCTGGAACCTTTCTTCTGCAGATAAATAAAGCGGAGCCAAGCGATACTGGACTTTACTACTGTATAAAAGTAAACAGATTTGACATGACATTTCTGAAAGGAATATTTCTGAGAATTAAAGGTAAATTGTACTTTATACTATTTATTATTGTTATAACTGTCTGATGGTTAACATTCATCATGCAACTACTTATTATATTTTATCACGCATGTGTTTGCCTCTTTAATTTAATATGTGAGCCTTACACTGTAGACGTCCCCGCTGTGGGGCGAATAAAGGATTTCTGATTTCTGAAATGAAAATACAGCAAACCGACGTTTACAGTGCTTAAAAAATGTGTCCTTTATTTACGCGTTTGTATTTCCCAGGACCAGAACCTGATATCACAGCCATCATTGAAAACCTTCCGTCTGATCCAGTCCGTCCAGGAGACTCGGTGACTCTGCAGTGTTCAGTCCTCTCTGAGTCTGAGCACAGAAGGTGTCCAGGAGAACGCCGTGTGTACTGGTTCAGAGCCGGATCAGATGAATCTCATCCTAGTGTCATTCACGCTCATGGAAACAGTGGGGATGAATGTGAGAAGAGTCCTGAGGCTCACTCTCCACAGAAATGTATCTACAACTTCTCTAAAAACATCAGCGCCTCTGATACCGGGACTCATTACTGTGCTGTGGCCACATGCGGGGAGATATTTTTCGGAAATGGAACAAAACTGGACATTAAAGGTAACTGCAGAACATTTATATATTAATCATTAATAATCATTCATTTGTAACCTGGTAGAAACCATTATGATACCAACATATTTGTTCCTCATGCATTGTAATATTGTCAAAATAGTGGTTAACTTTCACATTTGCTCCTTTTCATATTGTTTTAGCACTCAATATGTGGGATTTGCAGAAGTTCAACACAGTTCTGGTTCTGTTATGCGCTGCTTTGGCTATAAGTCTGATTGTTATCCTGATTTATACCATCAAGAAGAAAACTTGTGATTGTTGCAACGGTAAATAAGTTTCTCATACATTAATCTATAAACCGTATTTTGCAAAAGCTAACTTTCCAGGATTTACATAACTGATTTGTGTAAATTAACCTTTTATCTCAAAACTATGTTTTTATTGTTTAATACAGCTGTTGATGCTCTGCAAACAAATGCTGCACCAGCCAGCGGTGATCAGCTAAGTCAGCAGGTATTGTATATACTGAAAAGATGACACTGCAAAATGTCCCTAAATATGGAAATATTAAGGTCTGCCGTCTTAAAACATTTTTCCATATATTTCTCAGAGAAATGAGGAATCATTATTTTATTCTGCACCAACCTTCAACAAGAGGAAAACTGGCAGAGCAGAGAGGAGGAAGGAAGAAACGGCAAAAGAAGAGATAATCTACACCGATGTCAGGGCGTTTGTCTGACACGCTGTTCTAAATATGCTGCTCCACTTCTGATATTGCTGACAACATTTTATTTGGATAACCTAACCATAATAATCATTTCATATTGCTTTTCTTACTTATGCTTGCTCATGCCGATCTCTTACCACACTCAAAATCCATTCATTTGAACCATTTTCATTCTTATGAAGACTTGACAGTGCAAGCATGTTACTGGATGGATTGCAGTGAAATTTGTGGACACAGTGACATAAGAAAAGCACGGCGGGGGCTCAGCCGTCAGGCTGCCGAACATGAACTGCAACGTCCCCAGTTAATTGCAGTGAACTGCTGTGTATTTGTCCGCCACAACTTCGTACAAAAAAACATGTTCAAAATATACAATATGAACAAATGGACAACCACTCAAATTAATAAAGCCCTCCATCTTTCTGGTCTCACAGCACTTTCTAAAGGCCATTGCATGTCTATCATGAGAACAAGCAAAGCCACATGCAACAGGTACACTGACAGACAGGCTGTGGTGGGCCAGTTTTTCCACCTTTGACCAAACGTCAAGGCTGTTTACTCAGAACAGACCTGACTAGGGGCTTCAAAAGGATATGCAGTGAGGGTAAAGCTGCGAGAAAGGAAATGAGTCAAAGTACAAATAATGTCAGTTGTGTGTTTGTAAAGAGGCAACCATCTACAACTATATGCATCTGCAATCTTGAAATATTGCAGATACACTTTAGTTCAAATATGTTGATTTATTTATCATATATGTGGACTGGCTGCCAGTCCCTCAGTGTGCCAAGTGATGTGCATTGGAGCAGATTTTTTTCAGGCTGTCGAACCTTTTTGTCGTTTATTTGGCAAACGGAAGTCGAAAAAAGAGGAAGGACCAGTAAATGTTTAGCACCTCCCACCTCTGAAAGCAACTACCAATGAAAAGCACCGACCTGCAGAAAAGTATGATGAAAAAAACGGCCCTGTTATGACTTTACCCTCAACTGATATTAATAAAGATTGTTTTTAAATAACATACTGTTGTGTTATTCCACTTCATCTTTTAAAATCAGCAGTGCAAGCCCAGCTTCCTGAGGCTAAAACAGAGAGTGAGAGTAGACGAGCCCCTTTGTAGTGACACCTTAGTTTGAAGCCAAACCACAACAATGCTTAAGTTTCCATGCATCATTTGTTTGTCAGCGGTGACGGTGAACGCATGTCTCTCTGTTTCTGTTGCTGCGTCAGATGCAAGCAGTGCTGTGCACACAAAGAAAAAGCAGATGGTACAAAGCAGGACTCAAAGTACATGAAAGTATGCACTTCAGGGCTTTTGTTTAAAATGACATTTTACAGTTGTTACTTTTTCCTGCATCCGCCATTCTGTATATTTAACTGTTTGTGTATTACAGTATGTGTACAGGGGCTGGACACAGCATTGTGTAAGGGAATCATTGATTTGTTTTTTTCACGTGGCTGAAGTGGAGAAGTTGATGTAAAAAAAGCTAAATGAGAGCAAGCAAAGGGCAATGGAAACAGATTTTGCCAATAAAAGATGACGTACGTTGTTTTTCACCGTTTGAGATTCGACTGGCCCTCTTAACTACGTCATCTTGTTGCGCCCTCTTCTGCAATGGCATCATGGTTTTCCATTTGGTGAATTGGCGCCACATAACTCTTATCTCGATCAACCAACTTCTAATTATCGCATAACGGTAGTGAAAATTAGATTGGGTGAAAACCTGACTACTACCTGTTTGTGAGATGTGTTTGTAAACCGACTATGTATTTTTTAGTTTGTTCAGTATTGTGAAAGAGGGAGCAGATCAGAAACTCATGACCATTGCTCAAGCATTCAACATAAATACAATGTTCAATTTCCTGGGGAAGAAGTAGTGTGCCAATCATGTAGCATGTTGAAATATTAATCCTGACTTTCATCATTGTTTATTTGCCATTACCACAATCATTTCCTCACTTTAACCCAGCAGTTTTAGTTTCCTAATCTTAATCACATACAGTAAACATCAATAAATGAATAATGATGGCATTATACTTTTGAAACTATCATCATTGAACATAATCTTGGGTTTGCAGAATTAATCAAAATCAAAGTTAAGACGATACAACACCCCACGAATCACAAAAATCAGGCTGCGACCACGACAAAATACTGAAGATGTAGAACACACAAATGTATGGTGTCATATTGTCTCTTAGTTTTTTTGTTTGTGGATAGCTGTAGTTCACATTAAGACCAGATCTGTTGTGTCTACGCTCTGTTTCAGTTATAGAAACCCACCATGAAACAAAAGCGTGCCGTTGGTGTTTCATGTGTTTAGGTTAGAAATGGTGGGTGATGGTTGATTTGTATTTCCACTGTGGTGTTAAACGTCAACATAACGAGAGGCCAACCAGGTTGCTCTGAAACTGTTCCCTCCCACCTGATATGCTCACATTACAGTGAATCCTTTCTTAATGCATTCCAAATTACAACAGTCTCGAGTGAAATAACCAGAAAATGATGATGGGATTTTATTTCCTGCTGATGCTCGGTGTGGGCCGTACGTATATGTAGAAATGTCAGATTTACTCCGGATATGTATTTAAAGTGTGGTCATGTTATCACAGTGGTTGGGGAGAGAGAATAGAGGATTCTTTCACTGTTGTTAATAAAACATTTTAAAATAAATCTCTTTTCAGGATCAACAGATGATCAGATCTTTGAGACGGAGACTGTTGGTGTTGGAGATTATGTGAGCCTGACATGTCCGCGTAAGTTTTCCGGAAACTGGTTTTGGATCATGCTTGTTTCTGGAGACTTTCCTCAAGTCTTCGATAAAACATTTATCTGGAGTAATCATCGCATGACAGCCACAAAAGAGCCTGGAACATTTGTATGAAAATACACCAACAAAACTTCACATTTTTGAAAGTAATAGATCTGAGAGTTGAAGGTAAATACATCTCTTGATTTCCTTATAGCCAGTGGTGGTTAGTAATGCATTACAATTTTTTAATAAATTGTACTACTCAAAGTAGTAGTTTTGCAGAACATTTTTTACTCTTACTAAAGTACATTTGCAAAAAAATACATGTACTTCTACTCCATTACATTGGGCTACACATTTCTCGCTGCTTTTATTCATACTTTTAGCTATAAGAATTAATCAAATGCACAGCAGCGATTGATAAAATACGCTACTAATACATAAATTGCATCTATTGTAAAGCCCCCTGAGGCACATTTGTGATATTGGGCTATATAAATAAAATTTGATTGATCAAATGAAGTAGTTTTAAAAGTTTTTTTAATCTTACTCAAGTACTTTTACTTCCCCTTGAGTCAGTATGATTATATTATATCATGGGATCCATGGCATTTACACTACCTTCTGATAACAATCCCACAATGCAATGCATTTTACCGATGTGAAAATTGTCTTTGAGCGGCTAAACCTGCAGTAATGTCGCAAAATGATGATATTAGTGAATTTTCAATTCACTGCTAACTACAGAGTGCTGCAGGAATGAGTCCTAAAACCCGGAAATGAGTTTGCGTTGTTGCACTTCCGGGACCCCCGTCACAAATTCAATGGGTTTTTAGTTAGATGCCTGAAATAAAGTTTGTGGTTAACATAAGCTTAAGATATTTTAACATTTTGTTCTAAAACTAAAATACGTCAGTAAATACCGAAATCGTGAATTTTTAAGCTTTAACGTGTCTTAAAAAAGGCGGACGCTCAGAAATGGCTAAATGAAACTGCTAAACGCCGTCATGCCGAACACAAGTCCGCCCTTAGCTTAGTGGTAGTGAAATGAGTTATGCGACCGTGGTGTATTTTGTTTAAACGTGTGCATTTATATTGCGTTTTTCTAGTCTTTGCGACCACTCAAAATATATAGTAGTATGTATTTTTTTTAACGTACTTTATATATTTCTGATGATGAACAATTGACAGATGACAGTGACAAATATAGTAATGACAGCGACAAAAGCTGCGTCGGCGTGGTGATCAGTTTATTTGCCAACCGAGTTAGCCATTACAGTTGCTAGCTGTCTCCAGTCATGCTAATACATTTGAAATAACTATGAATTATATAACTAATTTGTATTCACTTTCGTTGAATTTGTTGTCCAATACTCTCTTCCCAGTTTCACAATTGCTTCCTGTAAAAACATTGAAGGCAATCTACCTTCTTTTACCTTTATTGGAAGCGTGCTAAAATGATTGAGGGAATTGAGAAGAATGAGGTGATATGCTTTACAAAGACCATGATGAGACTGGTGTGACAGGAAGTGCACTTTTGAGCCTATATTCTGGGATAACCAATCAGATTTGACTGTGTGGCAAACATTATCGTGGCCATGTGACTTCACCTTCTATACTCACTGTAATACCAAAACATTTCCTAACAAGCGACAGTGTCAAGATGATGGTGTTATGGGTTACACTGCTTGTTCTTCCTCAAGGATGTAAGTGCAAGTATTCAGTTAAGAATGTGCATGCCAACTAGATATATGGAGGTTCATATATTGTGTTTTTGCATGGTAAATATTCTACATTGTGCACTAATTGTTATTTGCTGTTTCATGTATAGTATGCTTTCATTTATTTCAGATACGCTGGTTCCAGTGACCACAGTTCAACTTGGGGAACCTGTGACCATCACGTGTGCTCTGCCTTTTATTGACAATTTTCGTACACGGCTCCAATGGTACAAGCAGAGTGCCGGGGAGACTCTGACATTAATTGTTACACTGCATGAACGCACAAAACCTGAGTATGCACCAGAGTTTTCTGAATCCAGATTGGAGGTAAATAATTATAACAATTTTAGCAAACTGACCATTCTGAGGACAATCCAAGAAGATGAGGGGACGTATCACTGTTCAATCATGGAGTGGCTTATAAATCCTAAATGGAGTGGGACGTATTTGTTACTCAAAGGTAATCATGGGATCTACTTTTTTTTTAAGTTTTGCAAATGCTTCAGACACTGATCTAACGCTGCATCGAAGTAATGTTTAAGAAAAACTACTTTTTGAATATCTCAAGCCTGATTTGAACACAAATTCCAATTTCAATCCAGTTAGATAAGAGATTTAGGGAAAAGTTAATCACTGATTTACTGACCACCAGTTGCATTATCTTAATTATTTGAGAAAAATAACAATTCCAACCACTTAACACTAAAAGCGTTGCCAATTTCACTGTGGACGTAATCTTAAAATCTACCATGATGAAGTACATCCCTCTGCTTTGTTTTTATTGTTGCTCCAATCTATGTTTTAACAATCTAATTTTACTTTGTGAACACGTGTACTGGATAAAACAGTTTCACATTTGCTAAATTTCAGCATCAGTATCAAACTATTACATTCCCATTTGAGATATATGTAAATACTTTTCAGGCTTGCAAATAAACATGAAAATCCTTTTAACACATTTTTGTATTTCGTAGGACAAACTCAGAGGAATTCAAACTATTCTGTTGTTCAGTGGCCGATGATATCTGATCCAGTTAATCCAGGAGACTCGATGATTCTTCAGTGTTCAGTCCTCTCGGACTCGGAGAATAAAATGTGTCCAAGAGATCACAGTGTGTTCTGGTTCAGAGCCGGATCAGATAAATCTCATCCGAACATCATCTACACTGATGGAAGACGACATGATGAATGTGAGAAGAGATCTGACACTCGGAGGAGTTGTGTTTATCGCTTCTCCAGGAACTTCAGCTCCTCTGATACTGGGACTTACTACTGCGCTGTGGCCACATGTGGGGAGATATTCTTTGGAAATGGAACGAAACTGCATATTGGTTCAATTCAATTATGTTCAATACCAGAGGTGATATCCAAAACATCTTAACATCATCACTGATATGTTTTTTCCTTTGTTGTCTAGATCAAACGGCAAGTTCTGAATTTATTGCGCTGGTGATAGCTATAGTCTGCTTGGTCATTTCTACGATTGGAAACATTGTTTTCATCTGTTGCCTAACTTCAAGGGCATGTAAAGGTAAGTGTTGTTGACTTAGTCAAAAAGTTTAATACTCTGATGATTTTACTTCATATAGCGCAAGAGGTGTAACATCCTGAATCTCAACCTCATGTTCTGAGATTAAACTGTAGATAAACTAGAATATTGTTAATAAATGAATGTATCAGCAAACATCT
>CALSBV010009769.1:2165-28040 GCA_943590825.1 Bovichtus diacanthus | reverse complement strand
CATATATATATGGGCCACATATATATATGGGCCACATATATATATGTTGGTATATATGTTTGTCTCATAGTCAGTGAGTGTAGCTGGAGAATAAGAACATTACTTACTCTGCTTAACTCTTGGAGACAGAAAGATGGAATTTACTTTTTGTTTCCAAAGCTTTCAACCACCATCTTGTATTCGTATGTAATAATAATGCATAAACACACACACACACACACACACACACACACACACACACACACCTCCTGACTTTCTAAACGATAAAGGGGAATATAAATATTCCCGGGAAGGTCTCACTGCTGACTGTGTGTCTTCATCAGGAGATCGTAGACTGGTTCAATACGATTCGTGCTGTTCAGCTTCACTATCTGAAGGTGGCGTTTCCTGGGGCGACTGATGCTGAGGTGAGCACACACACACACACACACACACACACACACACACTGCAGGACGCCCTATTGTGTAGGTGTAAAGTTAAAATGATAATTAGACTTTGTGTGTGTGCCTGTGAGATACTAACACTGGACTGCATTACTGTTTTTACACTTACTGTTCATTGTCATGTCTCGTAAAATATGTGAGTCTTGTCAGTCACTGTCTGTTTGTACTTCCTGTTTTATTTTGTAGTTACCTCTGTGTGTTTTCCTCCTGTGTGTCCTGTCTCCTCTTGTCTTGTTCTGTCCTTGTGTGATGAACCTGTGCACCAGCCTCATCACCAGATTTGTTGTAAATCTATTCGCGAGTATTTTGAGTTTGTACTTTCGTTGTACGAGTAAAGAAGTTTGCTTTACTCTCCACTTCAGTTTCTGCCGTCGTGCATGTGAGTCGTCCTTCCTTGTGTCTGTGGTCGTGACACGTTGGCTAACACTTTTTTTGGATATTGGATATTCGGCACTGAAAGCCTTTTTGCTTCTTCCCGGTGCTACTCTTCATCCCTTTGCTCTCCTTGTTGTTTTCAGCTGGTACACAAACTCACTCGGAACTTTCTGAAGGAAGGATACATGGAAAAGACCGGCCCCCGGGCAAGTGACACACACACACACACACACACACTGGTCCTTTGTAGCGCTGCTCCTGGACTGCGGAGGTGAAATGGCTGAATGTTTACTTGAATATTTTTTCCTTGCTTCCACATCGGAGGACAGGAACAAAGGATTGTGGGGGTTTTTAGGATGCAAATGGTGCAAAATGGCCATTTTAATCCCAGGGGTCGGGAGGTATTCGTTTGCATTAACCGGAACTCTTCTGACTTTTAGTGCCAAAACTATTTGTCTGCAACCGACTCACAGCTAGAAATGAATTGACGACTTAACATGATTGAAGTTATAGTTAAAGGATGAATTGATAAAACAAACCGTGACGATCATTAGTCGCAGCTCTAGGCACTTTAATAATCGACGTATGAGGAAACTGATGCGGGAGCAGAGTGTGAATCACAGACGCCACCTTCGGTACAAGCACAGTGTGTCTTTGTGTCTCGCTCGCTTCATGTCTGACTGTCTCTGTATCTCCTGTCTGTCTTCACAGCATACAGAAGGCTTCAAGAAACGCTGGTTCACTCTTGACCAGAGGCGCCTCATGTACTTCAAAGATCCTCTGGTAGGGCCTCCTTACACACGCCTGCACAAAGACTTCCACGTGTGCATCAGTTTATCTTTCAGCTCGATCACAACGTACCGACAACAACGCCTTGATGGCTGGCTCACCTCCGAGTGAAGTCACGAGTCATCGGTGTTAAAGTCCAAGTCCATTTGCAAATGTTTTTGGTATTTTGTCAAATCTAAAGTCCTCAAATTTATGACTCGAGTCCAAGTCCACACCTCTGCTTTATGGTGTTCTTGTGCTTTAAAAAGATATACATGAGCTCCATGGAGGGTGGAAGGAGGAGGGTTTTTTCTTCCATCAAGCAAATGAGCTTAAGTAGACGATGTGAAGCTTTGTCTCAGTGCGAGCGGCTGATATAAGGTACTTTCATCTCTATGAAACGCTAACCTGCAGAGTAGCTTCAGCCTGTGAGCTACACTGGACACTTCTACACACAACGTCACGTGTAAACCTTTCTCTGACATCAGTGCTTGAGAGGTGGCGACGTCGGGAAAGTAAGATTCTGAGTCACCGCATGATTAAGAGCGGAGTTGTTATCGCACAGAGACTTGCTTTGAGAGGCGGCGGCTCACATTGACTAAACACACATCAGATAGCCAGATTAGCTCAGCGCTGATGCAACCGCTCGATGGAGAGGTGCAATGATTATAGGTGACCGAAATATCCGACTTACCCCGAGAGTGCAAGACAAGAAAAACTGGTAGATGAAAGGAAGAGGAAGTCGAGTGGAGCTGAGTGTAGACTGGGAATTTGTGGAGGAATCTCGATGTCATTTGATCACTTAGATGACGACTAAATTATGTATGTTTGGATGTTGGGTATACAATGGAGCACTGTGTAGGTGTAGGTTATAGGTAGCAGTTAAGTTGTGTCACATTTCAGCAGAACAGAGTTATTTGTTTTAAAGGATATCATGCAACAGCTACTTGCACAGTGCTGAAGGGTCTGAAGGGAGGCTGACAAAAAAATTTAAAAAAATGATAATTTGGACCTTGAGACACCTGATAAACTGCATCACAATGCATGTTGTGAACACATGTGGTGAGAAGTTGAGCAAGCAGTGGATCTAACGGGTATTTCAGGTTTATTATTAACTTCGCCTGCTCTTACTTTAGTAAAAAAAAAACCTCTACCTGTCACTAAAACTAGAAAATAATCAGCAGACGTGTCGTTATGATGATAATTGTTATTGTTAGTTGCAGCCCTAAATGTCTGTACCAGTGTCATGGCAATCCATCCAATAGCTGAAGAGCACGGGATGCATCCTACTGTTTCCATCAGTGTGTGTATAAAATGTGATGGTAATCCGTCCGGTGGCTGTTGAGACATTTCCAGAGTAATTTCTCCAACTGGCCACGCGGCTGGAAACGTTTGTGAGCTGAGAGCAGCACTAAACTTTATCACAAATATTATAAGTTCCTTTCACTCTCCCTCTTTTTTTTCGCAGGACGCCTTTGCCAAAGGTGAAGTGTTCTTGGGAAACAAGGACCACGGCTACAGCGCCTCGCCCGGCTTGCCTGCTGGCACCCACTGCAACGGCGCCTGGCAACACGGCGTCACCATAGAAACACCCGAGCGCGGCTTCCTGTTTACGTGCGAGTCAGAGGCCGACCAGCAGGATTGGCTGAAACACTTCAACAAAGTCATAAGTGCTGTGATGTCCCCACAGGAGTATACAAGTAAGACTTCACGCCAGATAGCTACTAATAAATAATAAGCCACAAAAATGAATTATCGCTCAACACAAAACCAATTGAGACGTTCAAATAAAACTTCTCTTCAGGTAAACACTATTTATTCGATGATGATGATGTGATGAACATTACAAAAGTACGCAGCTGCGGTCCGTCCTATTTCACCGTCCACAGACCACATTAAAGTAGTTCCTCTGTCTCACAGATCTATTGTTTTACAAGATCTTTTATACCTGCCGCCTTTCAGGTATAGTCTTCTCCCATTGGTTGGCTGGGGCCAGGTCCTATTGGCCCCTTGTTGGCACTTAAGCCACGCCTCTTAGCGCTTCTCTGCTCCAATCAGATCTTCAGTCACCCTTTTAAGAAGTCGTGTACCCTTACGTTTTTACACTTTACAATATTGTATATTATTTCAGTTTATTGGTCATTCTTAGGCGCAGTCACTTGATTTAACACTTCTAAATATGAGAAGAATAATAAGGCACATAATGGTTAAACATTCATAATACTTCTCAATAAGGATGTAATAAAGGTGCATAGTAACATCTAATGCATTGATTTTTCTTACATCACCAACATTAGGATGCATGAGCAGGAACCATGAGTTCCACGGCAATCCATCTATAGTTATAGTCTATAGATGGTTTAAGATATTTCACTGAATGAATCCAATGATGGATCATCTTAGTTTTGCATCTGGTGTTAAAGAGCCGCGTGGTCCAATACATTTCTCATGTACTGCAGCTAAGATGAGTGTTGCACCAGGGCTCTACTGTGTTAGTCACACAACATGATTAGTCTGATGGTTTTTTCTAACTTTGGGCTTTGATTTGTGTTCCAGTGGAAGCGTTGTTCAAACACAGGCATTGATGGACCGAGGCCTGTGGGACCATCTCCTCTCGCCTGACACTGGACCTCCGAGCACGTGACCTTCATCGCGCACGTGGTCCGACTGGAACTCGTTCCAAGTGCCGATGCTGCTCTTTGGGGCTGGAAATGCAAACAAGAGGACCAAGGCAATGTTCATTGGTAAATTAAAATAAATAGTAATACTCCAATGCACAGTGATGATCATTAGTCTTTTATTTGACTTTGTTTTGGTGACAGCTTGCAGGGGGTGGGCTATACCATCGATCGGATACCAAGTAATTCAGAGCCAGAATGTTAATTTCCACTGTTAATTACTTACTCACATGCACGCACAGTACAGCCTTTAAAGGCAAATAACAAATATTTAATTATTGTCAATGGAATGTGCCAACATGAAAAACGTTTTTCTTCTTGAATAAACAGTGCAAACATGTATTTGTCGAGAACAATGAATGTTTCAAACGTCTTTTACACAAAAGCACAAACTAGCCCAACGCCATCATTCACAGCTGGGAAACGGCTCCGAGACGATGCTCCTCCTTCGCTCAGCCGCCGTGCGTCGGTGGGAGTAACTAGTCCGGGCGTGCGCTGCGGCGCGACACTGCAGCAAAGAGCGGGGACACGTCTACTCTTTAATGTGTAAGAGAAACAAACTGATCGTCCTGTTTGTTTTCATACTACTGACGCACGAATCGATCTTCAAAACGAGACATAAAATATCTGTAGTATCGATATATTTTGATTGACCCGCCCTTACAATGCGTTGTATCCCCGACAGCTCTGTGAGCACGACTATAACATATTTCTCGTGTTTTGAAATGCTAGATGGCACTACTTTCTTGGCCTGTTCAGACCCTGTCACCCATGCTTACTAATTATAGGAATGTAGAAATATTTCTTTTACAATACTGATTATTAATATCATGGTAAAATAATGTCTTTGTATTTTTCTAGGTTTGTTAAATATGCAATGTGAGATCAAAGAAAAGGTTATTTAAGGGGAGAAGTGCCTTGGTCCTCTTGTTTTAAGTGTTTTTTGTGAAGTGTGATGTGATTATTGGGAATTACTAAGGTAAGAGGGAGTGAAATGAGTCGGACAGGAAACAGTTTCATCTGTGGAGGATTTTTTAATAAAACAAAAACAATTGTAGTCATTAGTTGTTTGATGTAAACTTTGAAACTACTCTCATGACTTTGAACATTTATATTCAGCCAAAGTATTGCAGTCATGCGCTGCAGCTGCGTCGTGCTGCTTATTGTGCCGTTTCCGTCCAAAAGGTCAGAAGCAATATCTTTGGACAACACTACCTGTACAGTTTGCGTCATGGATTAAACATGGCGTTTATGATTTGTGTATTTTCTTTTAAGACAACAGTTTTTTGTAAGTAGTTTTTGAGACATACTCGCGTGCGTCTGTCAAAGACGAACTTGAAAGACAATATTCGGGAGAGAAAAGCTGGAGCACGTGAAGGCATTACATGGTGTAACAGCGCCTCCCTGTGGCGCACTACACATACTGAGTCTTTGTTAAAACAATCAATAACTCCACTTAAAGGTTATTTCTTCCTCCTTTTTTTTATTGATATATTTTATTGTAATTTCATGTTTTCTTTTCCTGTTTTTTGGGTAAAGAGGTACTGGCATTACGTATTGACTTGGTGTCTTTTTCTTTCTTTTTTTTTTTTTTAAAAGGCATTTCTATGCTTGAGCATGGCTGACTGACATACCACTTCTAACTATTGATGATCTCAAATAAAAAGTATTTCATCTGGAAGTTGTCATGGACTCTCTTTACAGATGTGTGAACACACTCGGTAGTATTATTAAAATCATTAAAAAAGATGTTTCTATCACTCTTCAAACAGATCCCGTCGCATTTCACAAAAACTTTATTCTGTAATTATTACATCAGATTTCCTGCACCATATACATTTAAAGTAACATTTGGTAGAAACTTGGACTCTTTAATACTCATTTTAATTCATGTTATAATGCCGGTGATTCAGTTTTTACTAGTCGTGAAGATGAGGTTTTTCAGCAAAACAAAAAAAAAAAGACAAGTAACACCTCTAAAAAAAAAAAAACGAGCTAAAATGAATACATAAGCTCCTCGTATGTGTTCATAAGTAGGATGTGTTTGGCTGTTGTACATAGAGACGTGTGTGTGTGGTTGTTGCCAGTGATTTCTGGGTGTTTAAATCTACAGAGGCCCGAGAGGAATACCTCATAAATCTATAGGTCTGTGCTAGTTTTTCACCCTGGTGAGAACGAGGGAGGAAAGAGGACAGAAGAGGAGGGAGAGCGACCGGGAAAAACCCGAAAGACCACAGACACAACAGTCTTCTGTCAAACCAGGGAGGCTCATGGACCCGAGGTCCGTCTGCCACGCACCAAATGGTTAATGGAGGTAAAGAGCAGCGGCAGTGAGGCGTCAACATGGATCATTTGGATAAAGCAAAGCATCTCTGTCCACATTTAGGTAGAAATCTGGAAAAATGAAAAGACGGATTTTGACTGGATATAGTACAGCTGATGATTCAACCCTACTTGCTCCTATCAAGACGGAGAAAAACACCCGACTGCGGACACACATTTGCTTCATGCATTGAAGGTGACATTATAAAGGAGACTCTGGAAATGTGAGCAACTGAAGTCTTGTTGGAGTACACCTTGGCACTGCAGGAGTTTAGCCATCAGAGATATTGAAGACAGTTTGTCAAGTTGAAAGCTGGTGTCTTGTCCACCCTGATTTTGCAGAAACATGGTCCTGTGGCTGTGCGGAGGACCTTCTTTTTGGGCGTAATGACCTGGGATCTGTGAACCTGCAATGAACTGCACTCCTAATGCCACCGTCACGCCGCAGCTGGGACTTGTCCTGAGCCCGGGGGCTGGAGATGGAGGCAGCCAGGAGAGTGGCGGCGGTGGAGGCAGCGGAGGCCTTTGGGTGACGTCTCTACTCGGTGCCACACTGATGATCATGTGCGCCATGGGTGTGGCGGGCAACACGTACACGCTCATCATTACGCGTTCAGCCGCTTTGCGCCGGACGGGCTCCATGTACGTCTACATCATGAACTTGGCTATGGCAGACCTGCTCTACCTGTCCACCATCCCCTTTGTGGTCTGCACCTACTTCGCCCACGACTGGCTGTTCGGCGAGGCTGGCTGCCGCATCCTGCTGAGTCTCGACCTCCTCACCATGCATGCCAGCGTCTTCATTTTGGTCGCGATGAGCCTGGAACGCTACCGTGCCGTGGCGAGGCCCTTCAGCGCGCACAGGTCCTCGTCCCGCAAACGGAGGCTGGCGGCAGGGATTATCTGGGGGTTGGCTTTCGTGCTGACGCTTCCCATGATGGTGATGATCCGCCTCAGGGAGGGCAAACCAACTGCGGCTGGTTTGGTGAAGAGGATCTGCTTCCCCACCTGGACCCATGAGGCCTTCAAAGCTTATATCACCGTCCTGTTTCTGACAAGTGTTTTAGTTCCCGGATTGGTTATCGTCGGGCTGTATGTGGGGCTAGCCAGCCGCTACTGGGCAGTGCAGGCTAGTTTGGGATGCAGCAGCCGCTCTGCCCGGAAGAGAGGACTCAAACAAAAAGTGGTTTCGATGATCTTTAGCATTATAGTGGCCTACTGGGCTTGTTTCTTGCCGTTCTGGGGATGGCAGCTCGCCAAACTGTTCTCTCCAGAGTCCCTCAATGCTTTGTCTCCCGCTGCTCATAATTATGTGAATTTCTTTGTCACGTGTCTGACCTATGGGAACAGCTGCATCAATCCATTTCTTTACACTCTTCTGACCCGGAACTACAAAGATTACTTGGCCCAGAAAGGTCAGTCTGTGGGTTCAAGCCGGGCTGACCCCGGGTCAGCTGTGACGACACCACTGCAGGAACTTTAGTGGATGAATAAATGATGATTGACACTCAAGCCACAAACTGTCCTTAGCTTGAGGGAGGACATTTCTGTTCCAGTAATTTTGTAAAAAACTGGAAAACGTCAAATTTGTATCACTTTCTACAAACTTTGTAAATGCTGCGAACACACATTTCCAGCTCCGTTGAGAAGTTTAACCAGAGAAACGGCAGGAATGACAGCATTTGATGTTTTGTTCTCTATTATATAACCTAACACTCACATATACAGCACAGATGTCTAACAATCTCCACCTTCATTGATTATGTCATTCTGACAAAGACACATTTGATAGGATCTTTAAGCTGCTGATATCTGGGTTCAAATGTGAGTTGTTTCCCAAAATTTCTTTTTAAAATGACCATTGTAAAAGTTTCAAAATGCGAATTTTCAATGCTGGTGACACGAATCCATCATAGCACTTGTTTACTTTGCAATTGCTCTAGAATTTCTGATCGTTGGTCAATGGAGTGAAATGTAAAGATACTCTTCCTATTTGCCATCCACCTTAAACACACACACGTAAAGGATAGTTCATCTCCTTCCAGGGAATGTGGTCGCTTCGTGCCACATTCCTCGGGCCCGAGCCACGGCTTCTTTGAGTGCTCCTGCAAATTGTCTCTGCAAAAAACGACTTCATCTCACCTCTGTCGTATATGCTCCGTCTCTTTGCATTATGCTGTTTAATCCTCTATTACTCTGCTCTATGGCCACATTCACCATCAAACAAACTCCTAACTTCTAAAGTTATCATTTTTCTTTCTTTTTTTTGTTCGCATTATATTGTGTTGGATGTCTAATACCCTTTTTAACATTTTTACCCTTTTGTACAAACTTGCTTTTTGAATGTAATAGTGCCACAGACGTCTAGATTTATGCAGAATAATACAATAATAAAATGGAGTTTGCATGTTTTAGGTCGTCGCTCGTGGACATCACGCATCTTCAGTGGCTCTTATGTGGTTTTAATTTCACTTCATGTTTGTACGCATCTCTTTGAACATGCACTGGTTTCATTTTCTCACTGAAGGAACCATTTAAACAGCAATGTGATCTAAACCTTCGCCGTCCTCTCCGAACGCCTCCACTGAAGGTGTAACTGGTGCTGGGACTGAAAACCTGCGTGAATGTTGATGTTACTGCTGCGACTCTCAACTAGTCAACAAAGTTATGGCTGGAATCAGAATTTGGACTTAATGTGAAAGTGAACGACTCTCCAAGTGAAGTACAGATTTGTATTGTTAATTAACTGATTCAGATACAAGTGTAAATGGCACCTGTTTGTTTTAGATTTCTAATAAATAATGTATGTGTTTCATGAATGTTGCATATAGAGTTAAAAGAACAAAAATCAACTGTCTATTAAGACTCATCATTGGAGGTATGTGGTATTAGTGTGTCAGTGAGTGAAATATAGACACACTTTTCCTTTTTTTTTCATCAGCATTTATTAACAAACCCATTGACGGATGACTGTCAAGACACAATGAGATCAGATGATCTGTGGCGCCCTCTTTAGGCCATGTTGTCGTATTACACCATGAGCACTAAATATCTGCTCTTCTGTCACCCTCAGCAGCACACAAGCTGAATAACCAGGATTGTAAAACGTTGTTAAAGCAGCACATGAAAGGTGGACGCTCCAGAGTCGAGGGTCAAGAAGAGTTCAGACTTCTACTTGAGCTTCAGGCCGACGAGCCTCGCCTCGCCGCTGACCTCAAAGTAGCCGTACTTGACGTCTCCCAGCCGGTTGTCGAAGTTCAGCTTGGTGCCATCGGGAAGCTTGATGTAGAACTGCTCATTGTTGAAGTTGATGTAAAACTGAGGTACGGAGGAGCGGACGAGAGAATGCATTCAGTTCATTTCATACAACAACAAAAAAAGAGAAGCGGACGTGCAGGTATAAAGAACGGCTGTTAGGTTTTATGAGCCTATAAAGGCCTTCATGATTGGACAGCTCAGTGTCTGTTGACTTAACACTGTTCCAGCGCAGATACTACATCCACTAATCAGCTTCTTATGGCGAAAGACATCCTGAAAATAGCTCGAGCCACATGACTGCAGTAAACACAGAAAAAAAAGGTTGTTTGCCCAAGCACTGCACAGCATATTCCATCAGATACGGCAGGTCTGTGTGTGAGACACCAGCACAGAGCGGCTTTGAGCCTTCTGTTGTCTCAACAATGATAAAACCTTAAGAATGCAACTTAATTCTCTGCAGAATGTGATGTACCAAATGGCTGCACGATTACGACCTTTATTGGTTATTTTCTCAGTTCACGGATCAGTTGTTTGGTCTATAAAATGTCAGAAAATAGTGGAAAATGTCGATCAGTGATGACGTCCTCAATTCTTTTGTCCTCAAATTAAAGATACTCGGTTTACTGTCATAGAGGAGTAAAGAAACGAGAACATTTTCACATTTAAGAAGCTGGATTTTGAGTTTATTTCTTAAAAAAAAGACTTGAACTGATTAATCGATGATCAAAATAGTTGCCGATTAGTCAAATACTGAATTAATACTCAGCTTTAATGTAGAAATAACTACAGTAATGTACAGTAAACACTTTGTAGGGAACAATTTATAGCAGTTATAGCTGTTTTTTGTTGGAATACTAAGAAATGATGATCGTGTGTACTTTGTTTTTTACTCTTGAATTAAAGGGGAAAGCAAAGTGGCTTAAAGTGAGACTGTAACTTCTGAGAGAATTAATCATTTGTTCTTCCTCGTACAAAGGAAAAGGTGACATCACGGGCAGTCAAACGCATCCTCCCCCCGTTCAAAAATACGAATACTTTATTGACCAAAAATGTAAATAGACATTAATGTGTAAGTGACTTTCTTGAGCCAGTGATTAATCTCTTCTTGTGTTCACGCTTGTGAAGTTAAAGAGTTCATGTGTTTACTTCTTTCTCAGGGTCACTTAGGATTCTCAAGAATTCTTTCTTTTCCTTCTTCATACAAATCAATAATAATTCTTAATGAACATGAACCATCCTGCATTTCATTTCAACAAAATCGAGTATTAAAACATGTTCCTCAATCTCTGCGGAGAGACAGAGATATTTGGTTCCTCAAATATTGTTAAAATATAAATACTATATAATATTTTCTTCAACTGGCAATGAATTCCACCTGACCGTGGCTCCGTGCGTGTTTTCAGTATCGTACTCGCTCCATCTTATCGACTAAATGTACAAATGTTTCTGCAGTTTGGTGTCAGACTGAAGAGGATTCTTTGACATTATAGACGTTGAGTCTCTGGTCTTCTCCCGGCTCACCTTGCATTCCTCTCCGCGCGTGAATGGGAAGTTTCCCTCGCGGTACTCTTTGCCCCAACATCCCCCGGACAAGGAATTGAAGACGATGGTGTTGTTGTCACCGCAGTGGTCGAAACGGGGGTTGAAGTGCATGGCGATGTTGTCAGAGTCATGACCGATGTTGATAGCGAAGCTGCAACGGACGCAGGAGGTCAAGGTGCAATGAAAAAAGGGGGAAGAAATGGATGAAACGCTAACCTTTCTCTCAGTACGCCATGTTAACTTCACTCAATGAAGCTGAATCCACAACATTCACACCTGCTGCTATAGGCTTACACACATGACCATTGACCACTCGCTCTCTTCTGAGGGGAACTTACGTATTGGAGTCGTCTTTGGGTTTGACGCGAACCTTCAACTCCTGCCCCTCCTTGATCGTCATGTTCGTGACTTTCTGTGAAGGGAAATGACAAAGAGGGATGTGGATGGATGGACGAGTCTGAACTAAAAATGAGCTTTTCATAGATTTGAAGTTAACTTCACTTCTTCACGCAGAATAAAAAGTGTCTTTATTGAGGAAACAAGAGAACGAACAACTTCTACAGGAGAACATTTGCACAACTTGTCACCTTTCTACAACTAAAGGGCTGAATGTGAACTATTGACTGCAGATAAACACATGTTCTGTGCCCAGACATACAGGAAATCAATTTCAGTCAGAAAATATTTAATTTTAGAGCAGGTGTTTATCTACTAGACTCAAAGAAAAATGCTTTGGCATGTCATTAACTTCTTTGAGAGATAAACAGGATGGACTGTGTGGGAGAATCGACCATCACGGGTGTTCTTGTTTTAGCTGTTGATGATCAACCAGGGTGAACAGTCTGCCCTCGGCTGTAAAAGCACCAAAACAGGAAGGCTCTGCATTTGTTCCTTGACATGTGGTCGTCATATATAGGCAATAAAACCATCTAAAAACTCCCACATATGGACCTTCTGTCACAGTGTACCTCCACACCTTATTAAAATGTGTGTGTGTGTGTGTGTGCCTATATCATAATTAAAGAGATAAAGCTAATAAAAAAAACCCAGCAAACCTGATGAAACACTTTTAGATTTTTAGATATATCATATATATCATCATGGTATACCACATAGAAAACGTGCTCCTGTCCTTCCTGGCTCCTATATACCTGCACCACACCCATAGATACCTCAGTCTATACCACTATCTCTTATCTCTGATCAATACTGGTTTATCATTGACTGCACAGGCAGCGTGTTGGAGAATAATTAAGGTAAATGACACTTTATTAATCCCTGAGAGGATTTGTGTCGTCCTAACTATTCCGTCCTACAGATCCCAGCACATTACCTGTCATTGGAATAATACGATGCTTTAAACAATGCCTGTGTCACAGGGATGATACACGGCCCAGGTGTCCAAGTTACACACTTATTCAGATTCTGTGAAGCACTTTACTCAATATTTATTTTTTATATTTACTCATCTACGTAATCTTTATCACACTGTAGAAGTGAGAAATGTTTGTGTGACCCTGGAGAGAATGTTAATGATTGACAGGATAGAAAAACTATTTCTATTTTTTTTTCTTCTTTTCTCTCCTTTCTGCGGACTTGAAATGAAGCCATCAGCACATTACAAAATCCGGTGAATCAGAGATAATAATGCAACGAATGTGAACACAAACCTCTTTAAAATGGACCACCTCTACGTTACTAATATTCCACCTGTACATGTGTAAAGGAAGCTAAACAGCACGTCTAACAAGACAATTAATGCAGACGTTTTTCCATGTGGGGAATGAAGAAATATCCTTTGAAATGAAGCACTTCGCTCCACTTACCATCTTGTCTGTCTTCAGCGGGTTGTACCTCCAGTGACAAAGCTCTGCAGGCAGGTCAGTGGTTTATATAACACCAGTGACGCTCGCCGGGGGCAGGAAGCAGCCAATGGGAGAAGGGTTGGAGATTAAAAAAAAGACCAAGCGCACATGACTTCAACTTTATTCTGTCCCCCCGGGGGGTGGGCAATTGGTTTTACAGTGAGGAATATTACAATACATGGAAGAACATACTGTAGACTTACAGTACGGTAAAGGTGTGTGTGTGTGTGTGTGTGTGTTAATAACATAAGACAAGATAAGATATAACTTATTTATCCTGAGGGAAATTGTTGAAATATGTACAAATAAAGACAGATAGTAAAGACTGACATGATGTTTGTCCATCAATGGAAACACTTCCTGTTCTGCTTCATATTACAGGAAGTTGCCAGTTTATATTATTATTATTATATATTGCCATATTTATCCCATTACATTCTTTACAATTACAATTAAGTGGTATTGTACACATAACAAAAAATATCCACATGGTTTACTTGGCATATTTTGAGGAAATACTTTTCGTGGTCCACTTTCAGTAGGAAAGTCAAAGTGGACCAATAACTGGCTAATTATTTATGACAAGTTTGTCAATGAGCTACATGTGTGGGTTGCTGAGAATGTTGCACTGCCTTTATATGATGCAATAGATCTGCACTGATAGTTCAGGGCTGAACTCCAGCTGCTAACTGAAGCTACGCCGTTTCCCGAGGCTGCCGACAGATAAACGCTCGGAGAAACAGCCTCCTGGCAGCTGTGAGGGCGAAGCGAGGTGGTGCGGGGGCGGGGGGGAATGGGTTTCTCTTTTCTGACACTTTGAATGTAATCCAATTAAGGAGTCAGGCAGCTGCACTTCTTCTTCTCTCTGCACCGAGGCAGACTGCAGCTGCACTGACTCACTATCACCTCTAGAGGAACACGTGGTATTACAGGCTGGACGGAGCGCAGCGAGCCGTTAGCATCATGCTAACTTCAGGAGGTATCTCTGCAACACACAGACGTCTTTAACGTCAGCACTGTCACCTCTTCACACTCTGTTGATGATGTTGGTTCATTGTTTTAATGTTTAAAGTTTAAATTCTGGCAGATTTTACACATTGAACCTTTAAACGTGTCGGAGATGCGTTTTTGTATTTCAAAAATGACTCATCGCAGCTAAGCCTTACTTATGTTTTTGACCCTTTTTCAGATTTATTTATTTATTTATTGCCTTCATTGCAGTGAAGATAGATTTGGGGAGCGAGAGCAGAAGACGTGCAGCAAAGAGCCATGGGTCGGACTTGAACCTGCGCCACTCAATCCGACTTTTGATATTAAGATTTAGCAGATATATGTGAAAGTAGAATGAGGTGGCATCATATTGACATTAACAAGCCTAAGAGAGAAGTGTTTGGCAGATTAGGTGTTTTAAAAACTTGCTTTGAATAGTTTTTAATCGTCATAATTGCGAAGCATGTCGGTTTCAGTCATATAAGTTGATATGCACATGCATATGCTAATTGGTATTAATATCATTATGTCATACTAAAGTGTGCGCTTGTGTGTGAAAGTAGGTCACGGTACTTCACGGCCGTGGGCGTGGCTTTGAGCGCTGTAGCCAATCCCCTGTCTCCATTCTGCGGTGGGCGTGTCCTACGGTCTGTGCCCAGAAACCGAAGCTAACTCGAATAAACATCTAAGTTAGCTTGTTAGCTAGTTAGCAACTTCTGGTACGTCTTCATCTAATCTTTGTTATAATGTCTAATATCTAATCTTTAACCTTTTAGATTTCGAAAAGTTTAAAAGTGTAGTTAACAGGTTACGACTATGGCGATTAATTATTATTATTATTTCCCATTTTAAGAGTGTTAAATATGATAACAGCAAGTTCGATGTTGGGTTAGCATTAGCTGTCTCACTGGTAATCAACCTAACTTTCTGCCTCTGCTAACGGCTAGGTGTTAGCTAGTGGAGCCAAGCAAAAGGAGATAAGTTTGTTTATTTATTCATGCTGTGTTTGCATTATTTATCCCTCTAGAAATGGCGTCGTTAGCGGCGACAGAACCAGCGACATGTCCGGGTGTAATACCGGCAGCAGAGTCCATAGTGCCCGCTTGTATGTTTGCACCGGACCGGGGATGTGCCGACGATCCATCCGGCGAAGAGGGCTTTGAAGACGGCGAGGATACCAACGGCGACTCCGCGGATCATTTAGACTTAAGCAGCAAGGTGGGCCTCGATGTAAATGTATCTAGTAACGCTATGTTTAACCATGTTCCAGCTCAGCAGCTGTTTGTTTTGATTCGCTAAACTACTCATGTGCAGTAACATTACGAAATACACGTTGCAGGAAAGCTGCTTTAAGCTGATTTTGTGCAGGATAAAACACCAACAAAGTGACACGTATGTTGCACTACGTATGTAACTGCACCAAGCTGTTCCCTCGCCACGGGGTATCATTTACTGTGTGTGCAGTCATTCGTATGTTGGTATAAGGAGCAGCCTGGATTCACACAACCACACTTTAGCACATCGCATTAAAGATAAAAGCCAGCATTGTAATGCCTTGTTGAAGTTGTGACTTGAAGATGTTCAAGTGAAAGTGAAAAAAAAACAACCTGTTTGCTTTTGTTTTGATCTTTCCATGTCTCTGTTGTCTCTCTCTTTCCAGCTGGTCCTGGTGAGTCCCACAGGGCAACAGTATGATTCATTACTACGGCATATGAGGGAGCAGATTGACGAGGGCTGTGGGGAGACGATCTACGTGGTTGGGATGGGCTCAGGTAAGGGTCACTAACTTTTTTGGGCAATTTAAGGATGCCCAAAAAGTCTTCAATTGAGCATACACTTGGGTCCACCAAGCAGCACATCATTCAATAGGATGTCAGCAAAGCTTTACACCTTGATCTATCGAAGAATATGATCTGTGACAAACTAAATTGCAGTTAAAGTTAGGTTCTGTAAGGTATGTGGTGCATGTCTGGAGCAGTGAACTGACATATTCCTGCATGTAGTTGTATTTTGTCTTGCATTCAGTAAGATGGAGGAACATCTCGTGTTAGGAGTAGGTTAAAGATAAAAGCTTCCCTCTGTTAATTCAGAGGATGAAGAAAAGTGTGTTGTGGTGGAGCAACCTCTTCCTCTGCGCTCAGCATGATGCTGTACCGGCGTTCATGTACGTTTACACGTTGGTGCTTCTACACAGATAATCAGATTCAATGTGGGAAAAGTCTTGAAATGGGAAGCATTGCTAATTGTATTAACAGATATGTTGACAAATTGTATACGTCACATATGAATGAATCAAATATAATAATAACTTAATGAATACTCTATATTATCATTGTCAAAATATATATAAAGATATATAAACAATGAGCTGAACTGATGTCAGGTGATTAAAGGATTCCATTTTTTGTATTTTACAGACTAAAATGTCGTGAGATTTTATCTCGCATGGACCTTTTGATATCAGCACTATTGTAAAGTATTTGAAACATGTTCCACCGGCGTGCAGCAGCAGAGCATCACTTCTGTCAGCTGTGGCCCCCGCGCGTCCTCCCAGCCAGCGAACCCCATTTGTTTGCTATTTAGTTTCCATTCGGAGACCCTCTGCCCCACACACAACCACGAGGTCTTTTGTTGGCTACCACAGTTATTTTTTGCCTGTTACAGCAACATGTGTGACCCATGTGGCCTGTTGCTGGGTCAAAGTGCATGTGTGAAAGGGTGTCATTTTTCCTGAGTCAGCACAGCGGCTGTCACTCACTGACTGTCCGTCCGTCTGTCTGATGAACAGCTGTCCGTCTGGCCTACTGACCTGCACGCTTGTTTGTCCGTCTACTACAGCAGGCTGCTGTGAGATTAGTGTGTTAGCGAAGTATGTTGAGCCTAAAGTTAAGAGTTTTCCGTGTTATGAAGGTGTCTCTCTTTTATCCTGGATAGATCACCATGGCAACTTATTCTGCAGACTTAACCCCAGTTTATGTTCAGAGTTTCAGATTGAAATTTGCTAAAAAGCCCTTTTCTCTAACTAATTCCTTTTGGAAATAGCGTCACTTTACAGTTAATAGTAAATCTATGAGCGATACAGATTCTCAGCTGAGGGAATACTTTAATATGAAAACTTGTTGAGCCATAACTTTACATTAATAATGCCACCGAACAAACTCTATGCATAATCTGAGCAAGGATACTGTTGTATATACTGTATATATACTCTTTCTCCCTCCTCGTCACTCTCCCCCCTTTCTCCTCTCTGTGTAGATGGGGGTGACTACGGTCTGGATGAAAAGGACATGGACGCGTCGGTCGCCACGGTGCGGTCGCTGTGTGAACAGATTGAGGCTGACCTGATCTTTCTGAGAGAGAGGAACGACACCGGCGGAAAGATTCGGGACTACCTCATCCGTCGGCGAGTGGGCGAGCAGGATTTCCTGGAAGTCAGGTAAAATGAAGAGGAAAAAGAGTTTATAGTTCTCTCTGAATCGCAGGACTTAAACATGTCGTGCATCAACTTTTTGCTTCTTGACGCATAAAGTGAAAACTCTTTGTGGGTTTGACCTTTTTTCTTGCTGTGTCATCACCTTTCATATCTATCCAACCAATGAGTTCATGATTTATTGTTAAAATTAGATAAAACTAGAGCTATTGTTTTATAGATCCAGCCTCCTAAAGTTGCTCTCAAAGTGCACCAGATTATAACTAGATGTACCAAAAAAAGGCTGAATAATCCTGTCGTTTTTTTTCATATCGCAATATACGTATATAGACAAAAAAACTAATATCAATGTCAGTTTTTTTCCGACTTTACTACAATACAGCAACATATATTTCTCTGTACTGATACCTGTAGTTCTCACTCTTCATATTCTCCTTCATCTTGTCTCCAGAGTGGCGGTGGTAGGGAATGTGGACGCGGGGAAGAGCACTCTGCTGGGGGTTTTGACCCACGGTGAGCTGGACAATGGCAGAGGCTTTGCTCGCCAGAAGCTCTTTAGACACAAACATGAAATGGAGAGTGGCAGGACCAGCAGTGTGGGCAATGATATCCTGGGGTTTGACCAGGAGGGAGAGGTGAGCTTCTGCCAATGCTCAGGACTTACTGTATGAGCAATGGATGGCCATGGCTAGTGCAACATGTACACATTGGTAGCCCCTATCCTAAGTTTTCCAGTTCTCTCCTTTTGATTTTAAAGATGTTTTGGACTAATAACCGTTTATCCAAATCGGTGCTTGGAGAGAGGCCAGTGTGTTTTGACAGTAACATCTTATTTAATGTTAACTACATGATGAACTAGCTTAGTTGATTCCTCAAATGGATAGAAGTTTGAGAAGTCAATATAACTCCTAAAGAAGAAGATACGTTCAAATATGTTTTCCATTCAGATTACTAGACGCCAGTACAGTGTAAAGAAATGCACCTTTTTCTCACTTATTCTTCTCTTTATTTCTACCCTTCATGTCTGTCACATACTGAGTAAGTCATCTTCTGTTCTCTGTGTCGACTTCTGCTCCTCTCAGGTGGTAAACAAGCCAGACAGCCACGGTGGCGGCCTCGACTGGACCAAGATCTGTGAGAAATCCTCAAAGGTCATCACCTTCATTGACCTGGCCGGCCACGAGAAGTACCTCAAGACCACCGTCTTCGGCATGACGGGACACCTGCCGGATTTCTGCATGCTCATGGTGAGAGAGGGTTGAGCCTTAATATCACTTAAAAGAGTGAGTCGTATAAATATTCCACCTCTGTACAGTTGTACTGAACCTGGAATTTAGTGAGCAAAACCTTTTTTTATTACCAGGCTGTAAACGTGATTATTTCTGCTGTTAAGTTGGGCATTTTAACTCGGGGGTCGACGGAGATCGACCCGCTTTTGGAGCAAAGCCTCAAGTGGCCATTTGAGGAACTGCATGTTTTGGCTTCTTGTTTCTTTCTGAAGTCAACCCTCTTGTGTCCCCTGTTACTCCTTTCTCCCGCCTCAGGTTGGCAGTAACGCTGGCATCGTTGGCATGACCAAAGAGCACCTGGGTCTGGCTCTGGCCCTGAACGTGCCAGTGTTTGTGGTGGTTACTAAGATAGACATGTGTCCAGCCAACATCCTGCAAGGTAACGAGACCAACCCATGTCGTGTTTACTGAACTCATCGACGTATTAGATCCCTAAAGAAGCTGTATGTTGTTAATAACGAGCGCCGCATATCTGCACAACTTCTGACAAATCAAGATAAGTTATCAATAGTTTTCAGACTGCACAGTAAGAAGTCAGTTATTAGTCAGAATAATGCCTTGTGTTGTAAATTCAGCATCATTTTCACTCCCACTGCAATAAAAACATCAATACTAGAACTAATCTACTCTGCACTCTGTTGTTAAAAACTGTACTTACTAATTCCCTGGCTTTGCTTTAATGATGTTAATGGTTAAAGGTTAGAAGTTGCACCACTAAACTGCTGGCAAAGCTTTAATGTGAAATTAACGAAGCAAAGAGGAGCCGTTTAGAAAATGGGAATGTTTTTTTTAATAACCTATGATTAAATATGCTTTGATATAGGGCAGATAGAAAAAGGCCGAACTCTTCCTCCAGTTTGCTTTTTGTGCGTACTCCTGAAGTCCATCTGGTGAAGCCGATTCCTCTTAAAGATCTTTGCAGTCTGCTCAGTTCTGTTCCCAGACGCTGTGACAGCCATTGTTTTTGTTTTGGGAATTACTCATGTGATGTATTTTGTGCGGATTTGTCTTTGTGTGTGTGTGTATCTGCAGAGACGCTAAAATTGTTGCAGAGGTTATTGAAGTCGCCCGGCTGCAGGAAGATCCCCGTGCTGGTCCAGAACAAGGATGACGTCATCGTCACAGCCTCCAACTTCAGCTCCGAGCGGTACGAGCAAAGCAGAGGGAGGCAGGAGGACGGAAATAAATTGGGGGAGGAATGAAAATCAAACAAACAGACGTTGACGGGACAGAAAGCAACTAAGAAATTTTTTATTTAATCCTTTATTTAAACCCGTAGTCACTTTGAGATGGTGATCTGGAGAGACATGAGGAGAGAGTATTTCACACACAGAAGAGTGAAGAGAAGAGAGATTTTAACCTTTAGTAGTTCAAACCAGTTGTACTAAACAAAAAAAAAACGTGAAAAATCTATTACACAATTAAAATATCTGTCCACAATAGTTTTTAAAGATGCTGCTGAACAACATTACTTACTATTGCAGCCTCGGTTTGTATTTTAAGCCCATAATTGTGTTGCATTTCTACTTAAACTTTCCTCCTAAATCGTCTTAAGTGTGCATAAATATTCATGAACAACAGCTTCCCTGATGCCAGTACAGCTTCAAGGTCTTGCTCAACGAAACTTGGGCTCCAGTCCCGAATTGTCACTTGTGTGTTGGTGATGTGAAGTGTGTTAGAGGGTCATGCTCTTCCCCTCTGACTTCCTCCCTCTCTGCAGGATGTGTCCCATCTTCCAAATCTCAAATGTGACGGGGGAGAACATGGATCTTCTGAAGATGTTCCTCAACCTCCTCTCCTCCAGGACCAACTTCAGCAACGATGAGCCTGCCGAGTTCCAAATAGACGACACATACTCCGTACCGGTACAGACTGAAACACACGCTGAGCTTTACACTTCCACACGTTTCTTTCCTTTTTATAGCCGAGTCACTCAATTCTCTCCTGGTTCCTGAAAGTGGCTACCAACAGGGACAACTGGACCAAACCATTTTAGCATTTCCAGAGTCTCTGCTGCTGCAGGTTAATACTGACGCAGTGTGTCTCGCAGCAGCAGTGTGTGAATGTGAATGCAGCGAGAGCTTTAATTTGCACAGTGAAGCTGTCAAACATCGAAGCGGGATATAAAATAAAGCACATTATGTGGGCTTTAAAATATGTTTTCTCTTAAAAGTTGCTTGAGTGAAAGCTGTGGTCATAGTGCTGGAAATAGACTACTACTCTCTGAATATGAAAAGCAGAGTGTGGGTGTTGTGTGAAAATTCATAATCAGGTGTGAAGTGTTAACATTTACACTATTAAGTAGAAAATCCTAAAGTGTGTGTGTGTGTGTTCTCTTGGCAGGGCGTGGGCACGGTAGTTTCAGGGACTACGTTACGTGGAATGATACGACTCAACGACACACTGCTCTTGGGCCCGGACCCTCTGGGAACCTTCATCCCCATCGCAGTTAAATCCATCCACCGCAAGAGGATGCCTGTGAAAGAGGTTCGCGGTGGACAGACGGCGTCCTTTGCCCTCAAAAAGGTTTGTTTGGAGAACAGTTTCTCTGAAATACTGCCGTCAGAAAACGTATGAATGTTTTTCACACGTTGCAAAAACAGAATACAGACAACCTGACGCAAAGTTCAGTTTTTAAATTCTCCTGAAAAGGATATTTAATCAGAAACCTTTTCATGTAATATGCATATGAATCAGTTTTATAATTCATGTCGTGTTCTGTCTCTACGTCTGCTTTGGCTTCACTTCCCCAACTTCATTCTTCACTTTGTGTGTTCTCAGATCAAACGTTCCTCTATAAGGAAAGGCATGGTGATGGTTTCCCCAAAGTTGATGCCACAGGCCACCTGGGAGTTTGAGGCTGAGATTCTGGTTCTTCACCACCCCACCACGATATCCCCGAGATACCAGGCCATGGGTTAGTTTCAACACGTCACTGATACGTAGCTTCTATATGTCTTTGATTGATCTGGCCTGGTGTTGCTGTATGGTCACTCTGAAACATTCCCACCAAGAGTAACTGGGTCCCGCTGTCTCTCCCTCACACCAGTCCACTGTGGCAGCATCAGGCAGACAGCCACCATCCTGACCATGAACAAAGACTGTCTGCGGACAGGGGACAAGGCCACAGTCCACTTCCGCTTCATTAAGACTCCCGAGTACCTGCACTGTGACCACAAACTGGTGTTCAGGGAAGGACGCACCAAAGCGGTCGGCACCATCACCAAGGTACTGAAGCGTACGGTCACTCCTGTGTTAGTATGGATGTGGGCTCTCCGCACTATAAGTGACCCTTTTACATGTCACTGACGCTGGCTGTGGGTGTGTTTCAGCTTCTCCAAGCCGTGAACACGCAGGCAGCTAAGGCCCAGCAGTCCAAGATGCTGGCCAGTAAGAAGACTTTTAAAGAGGGCACGGGAGCCAATGAGGAGGCTGGATCCACCGCACGACCGCCCAGTCCTAACGCAGCGCAGCTACCAGTGAGTAAATCCACACTCTGTGAACCTTTTCATAATGTATCCCGTAAAAAGGGTTCAGTCTCAATCTAGAACTTGGATTGTTTTGTCCAATCCATCGTTACTTAGTGCAGGACAATAACCCTCAATTCAGAGTATTGTTGTTAACTTAAAAAGAAATCTAGAGTTGAGTTGACCTGTGAAAAGATGGATTTTGCCACATTTAATAACATCGTAAAAACAAAAGGCGCAGATTAAATCCAAAACTGTGATTTTACGCTGCTCCAATTAGGATATTTCTTTGCAACGAACTAAACTGTGTCTGAATGTTTGAAAAGTCGCTCTTTAAAGTGTCACTCGTTTCCTTTTTCTTCCCGCTCTTCTTCTTTTCTTTTTAAATACGCCAGTTCATTTCTCTCTCGCCTTTCATTCGCCCCATCCTGCCCATAACATGCTGCTTTCATCCGCTCGTCCCCCCCCCTCCTCCTCCCTCTGCCCTCCATGACCTTTCCTTCAACTTTTAACACTTTACTGTTGTGCTTCCATCTCTCTTGCGTTCCCTCTCTCCCTGTCTTGGCATGCTGCGTCAGACAGTGGCAGAGGAGGAGGCTCTATGTAAAGATGGCAACAAAGAGAACAAGGTAAAAACAGCGATGTGGGGGGGGGGGGGGGGGTCTGAGGCCCTCTTCTTCTTACGCTTGGATGTTGTGTTGTTGGCTTCTTCCCCAGCATGCATACTTGAGTCTTGTAATCATAGCTTCACAGTTAACTGCAGTGTTTTACTGCCGGCCGCTGAGCAGCTTCAATTTTTCGCAATTAAGTTCTTAATTGCTGGACTAGCAGTGTTTCCGCCGGTGTGTTGCAAACCCGAAGGCCTGCGATTCCGTTATCACATGAACCGTAAGACTCTTCCTCAGTCGCTGACTCACACCTGCCCCCCACACTTGGGTTACGGACATTAACACTTGTCCGTAAAGTGGCGGAAACACTGAGTAGTTCCTGAACTGCACCGCAGTGGTTGTAGGAAACAGATGATTTAAAAGAGAAAACTGTTGCTCTGTGTTTCTTCCCTGTTGGTGCGCAGCTCTTACTTCACTTTAATGTGAGCTCTTTGTACTTGTGACTAATTAAGTGTTCTCCCTGGTCCTGTGATTTAACAATTGAAGAGCTAACTAAAAAACCTTAATTTTCCTGAAAAAAAGCTTGGATGTGAAAAAAAACCTTAATTTTCATGCAAAAAATAGTAATAAAAAATAATACTTAATTTTCCTGAAAAAAGCTTGGATGTGAAAAAAATCCAAATTTTCATGCAAAAAATAATAATAATAATAAAAAAAATTAATTCTCCTGAAAAAAGCTTGGATGTGAAAAAAACCCTTAATTTTCATAGGAATTATTATTATTTTTTTTTTAATTCTTAACTTCCATGAAAAAAGCTTGGATGTCAAAAAATATTTTATGAAATATTTTCATGAAAAAATCTTGGATGTGAAAAAACCCTTAATTTTCATGGAAATTATTATTTAGTTATTATTTTTTTAAACTTAATTTTCATGGAAAAAGCTTGGATGTGAAAAAATACTTAAAATTTTCCTGGAAAAAAATGTTATT
Source organism: Bovichtus diacanthus (assembly GCA_943590825.1). Taxonomy (NCBI): domain Eukaryota; kingdom Metazoa; phylum Chordata; class Actinopteri; order Perciformes; family Bovichtidae; genus Bovichtus; species Bovichtus diacanthus. The sequence continues at coordinate 4,013 of CALSBV010009769.1, read as the reverse complement.
TAAAAAAAATACTTAATTTTTGTGAAAAGTTTGAATGTGAATGTTTTTGGATATTTGTGGAGTCAGGTGGTCCGTGAGTGTTTTTCTAACTGGTCCTTGGTCTGAAAAAGTTTGAGAGCCCCTGCCCTCGGACAAACTGTAACCAAATATTTCCCCGCTCACCCTTTAATTCCAAAACACGAATGAGAAAAACTCCAAACAGCATCCTGCTCCTCAGAGGTGCATCCTCACGTCTGGCCCGTTTCACGCGCGGCTCACTGGTCTTCCTGTCTGTCTGCAGCTCAAGTCGGGAGGCGGCGGACGCAGGAGAGGTGGTCAGAGACATCGAGGGAAAGGCCTGAACGCCGCGACAATCGCCACAGCCGTGCCTGCAGGCGCAGCAGGCACCGCCTAAAACACGTCATCTCATCTCCTCATCTCCTCCACAGGGAGGGAAAGTGACTGCGTGGCCCTCCGCTGGCTGAATGCGTGAATATTTCTTTTAATATAAAAAGATAATTCAAAGATTTTCATCATGAGAGAGTGCATTTTTCCCCACATTAAGACCATTTAAAGATTTTATTTGTGTTATTTGTGGGCTGCTGAAGATGATATTGAGTTTTTATTTTGTTTGAGTTTTTTTTTTTTTTTTGCAGTCATCTGCAATTTGTAGATTACGATATATAACCTTTTCTATTTTAATACAGACGTTTTTGGGGCTGTCCATCTTGTTTGCAATCGTAACTTATTTCACAGCATTAACGGGCCGGCGGAGGCTTCAGTCACTTTCCCTGCCTGAACTTTCTCCTCCCTCCATTTTCTTTCTTCCTGTTTCTCATCCTTTCCTCATTCTTCTTCCTCTTGTGTCCACCTCCACCTGACTTTCGTTAACGCACCTTTTTTCGGACGGCACCAGGGTTGGATTCTACGCACTTCCTCGTCGGTCACATAAGGAATTGGGTTGTGTTCAGTAGATTGAAAAACAGGTATTTTTTTTTTTTTCTTTTTTTTTTTTGACATTGAGCCTGGCAGTCTGAATTGATGGAACTGAAAGGGAATTGATGCCGACCTTCACGTACACCAGCTAGATGCTCGTTGCTTCCCCCTACCTTTCTGCTGGATGGTAGTTCTGGTAATCACCATCTTCAAATTTGCTTTTCCTGGTGTAACAGTGCCGGGGGTTTGGTGAAATTTGTTGCCGGGCGACAGAAAAGTTATCGTCCTATCCTGGACCTCTGCACTGGACTGTCCACTGCCTGTCATGAAACATCTATTAGATGAAGAGCAAAACAGTCTCTTATCCACCTCATCTTCAGGCCCTACGCTTAATCCTGCCAGAGAGAAAGTAATTTCATCAGGTAGCCCTTCCTTTTGAAAGCAATGTTGCAGTGTTTACTAGATGCAGTTCAGCCGAGCGAGAAGCCAAACCTTGTTTTTGTCCCCCAAAGTAACGTCAAGTGTCAAAGTGGCTTTGTCACATGTAACGATGGCACGAGTCCTTGTGATCTCACCTGCTTAGTTTGCTTGGAAATGTCTTCGCTCAAGCAGGCGGGAGCGTAACTGTCTCCCATGTTGATGCAGTCCGAGCGCCAAAAATCCAGAATCTGATACAGATGCACAACGACGACTCAGCAGCGGTGTCTCACACCTTAAATGTCAAAAAAGCCAAGGAAGAACATATTTAATTCACAAAAGCAAAAGAAAAATTATGCTAATGGGACTCGTCTTTGTTCTCCATATGGATCACAGTGCGGCCGCAAAACAGACTTTTCAAAGCTTCACGGGTCAAACCCACACGTGTGTGTCAGACACAGGAAGTCAATGTTCATGTGTCAGACACAGGAAGTCAATGTGTTCATGTGTCAGACA
>CALSBV010009766.1:0-12425 GCA_943590825.1 Bovichtus diacanthus | reverse complement strand
TCCTGTCCCCGTGCACATCGCTTCCTGTCCCCGTGCACATCGCTTCCCGTCACAGGGCGGAGAGAACGCTGTGCATCATCTGAGGTGAGAGGGTGTGTGCGTGTGCGGGAGGGGGAGTAGGGGGCTGCATGCGTGAGGTTATTGGACACTTCCGGAGGGATCATTTTTCATCATTTTCGTAAATGACTCCCGACTTGTTGATGGACACAAACGCACTTGAGACTTCAGACCTTGAGGAATGAAACACCACACACGTAAACGCCGTCGTCACAAACAAAAGCGTCCGTCCTCTCTCTTCATCTGTTCCTCTCCGTCATCCATCTAAATAGCTCTCATCCGTTTCACGCCTCTTTCTTTTCTCCCTCCACACATCCTCCTCCAATGTCTCTCATTCCCAGGCGCCATCAAGTAGGCCCTCGTTAAGCACCAATCAACAAGACGGCAAACTCACAATCACCCTGGCAACTCGTTACCACGTTGACCCGCCGCCGCGGAAACAAAACCATCAAGCCTCTGCGTTCTCATTATTCGTCGGCGTCGTTGTTTGATTGGGATCTTTTTTGGTTCCCGTTCGCTGAGCCTCTCCAGCAGTTATTTGCGGCGTCACGGCGCTAACGAGAGTCATGTGACGAAGTCAAGGTGGCGGCAATCAAGCTTGTTGTTGAGAAGGGTCACAGCTCAGGAACGCGAGTGTTTGGAGGTGCGTGAACATCCATTGCTACCTTAAGTTGTTGTTCTTTATCATTTCTATTGAAAGGCTGTCATTACATATCTGTGTTAGTACTATTTGTGGTTGAGAAAAACATATTTAAAAGTTGTTTTCAAATGGTTTTGAGTGACAGTGAGAGCTTCGGATTAGACTGCCTCATTAAATGTGATTAAACGTGATGAATGGAACTGGTGATTACGAGACTTGGCCGGCAGCGTGCGCGATGAGGCGGCTCCGTCGTAACTGTTGCAATGGTCCATTTGCTAATGTCTAAAAAATGTTTTAAAAACAAAATGTATTGTCTAGTCTTTGTGCTTTGCCATGGCCTCCAAACCATGTGGTCTGTGCAGGTTCAGCTTGTGCCGAAAGACCATCACATGGCGTGCAGTGAGAGATGCAACACGAAACATTAATACTTAATTCAGTATAAAGGTTGAGAGACTGTGTTCAATGCTTCTCGCAGGCTGTTCTCATGCACTGTTCATACCTATGAAAACTGTGATTTGTGTACATCCCACAAAATTAATTGGTATGTACAGTATTCTCTGTACTTGTGAAGCAGAAGGTGTGAAGAATTGCATTTCTAGTGAAACCAGAAATAAATTTTTTTTAGTCGCATAAATTCTATAGTTATTTTAACCCAATTGTTTACTTAATTGTCACATAACTTCGCCACATCCGTCGTTGTTTTAACCCAAATGACAATCTTTTCTTGACCTAACTAAGTAGTTTTGTTGCCTTCAACCTAACTTAGTTGTTTTCTTGGGAGACGGAACTTTATTTTGAAAGGACTGTGCAGGTAACGAGTGGAAATGGACACGTTGCTAGACATTCGTAAGAGAAAGCATGAAAAATGAAGAATGATTCTTCCTAACAGATCATATGACTGTACAGTAATATGTTGCACGATGTAAAATATTCTGCAAACAGTTTGTTCCTTTTTCTTAATTAGAAATGAATTCATGTGAGAATCAGCTATTACAGTGTAGGTCTGTGTATACTTTGGAAACAGATAAGTCTCACAGGATAAAGCACACACACACAGACACAGACACACACACACACACACACACACACACACACACACACAGATCTCCTTATAGTCCAGCGTGACTGATCATGGGTGTTGTAACGTGTCACAGAACGCTCACTTTACTCTTTGATCTCACAGCGAGGCCTCGCCTCTGTCAGAGGGTCTTTAATATCTTCTGGAGTCGGACCCTCAACATCTGAGCTCCTCCAGCTTCAAAGCAGATTATTTCTTTTTTACTTTCAATTCACTCAAACCGAACGACAGTTAGAGAGCCGATGACCCTTTGCAAGATAAACCGCAAATAGATCATTCAGAATACTCTTCAGACCACTGGACGGTCTTCAGTACGCAGTAAGGATGAGCCAGGCATGAAGAAGTTGATAAGTTTGCTGCAGTTTGCTGCAGTCTGTGCGCGTCCGAAACGTCCCATTCAGAAACCCTCATAGCCGTTTAAACATGTTGTTACCGTTAGAAACACTGTGACTGAAAGAGACATTTCAGACGTGGCAGCTCAACAAAGGGGCCGATGGAAAGTCTTCCGTGCGTGCACCTCATCGGTCTTTGTGACGAGCGCGTTGGAAACATTTACTCTCAAGGCAAAAATGGAACGGAGGCCTGTCACGGGATATTTAGTTAAACATGTTCAGAGTAAACTCAGTCATGTCAAACCCAGAATTAAGATGCACAAGTTACTTCATCCAAAAGCTGAATAACCTGAGACATGAAGAACATCTTAAACAATCCCCCCAGCCTGAAACTAACTTACTGAAGTCCTTCCATTTTGTTTTAGCTTCGGCTGGATTTGTATATCTGCATTCAAAGTATGTTCTTGGCTGCAAGAAATTTGATTCGACTTCCTCCCCCACACACAGTCATTGTCACACACACACACACTGAAAATCAGTAATTCACACAGAGTGAAGTGATGAAAATTGGCCCACTTTTCTTCACTTGTCCAACTCAGTGTGTGTGTGTTGCTGTTGACTTCCTGAGTCAGAAAATGCAGCTTTCAGCTCTAATCCACTCTGTTCACCTCCGCTGCTTCGACAAGAAAGAGTAAAGAGAGTCACCGAAAATTGACACGGCTGCCGCATTTCCCCCCCGGGCCAGCATCCTGGTAACTAAACGTGCACAACTGCTCCTCGTTTACTCGTCCTCTGGCGTTTCTCTCCCTTTCCATAACCTCCTCTTCCACAACTCACATTCATCTCAGTCTGTTTTCATCAGTTCTCCGCATCCTTACGTCCTTTCATGCGTCCCTCTCCTCTCCCTTTTGTTTCTCAACTCCCAACCTTCAATGGTGTTTTCTTGTGAATCGCTCTCTTTTTCCTTGATTCCTCTCCCTGTTTTCCCGTCCTACACATTGCTTTCCTCTTTACCTTTAACCTCCCTTTCTCCATGCGTCTCTTTCTTCTCCTCCACATGCATCCACTCGTCTTTCTTTCCCACCCTCCTGCCTTCTTCCTCCTCTCCTCGGATGCAATGAATCACCTGCTCTTCCTCCTCCATCCGGTCCTTCTTTCCTCCTAATCTCTTTTCACTCAGATTTTTTATTTCTCCCTTCCCTCCATCCAGCTATCTTCTCCTGCTCTCCTCGTTGACATCTCTTTCCCCGTGACCTCTCCCTCCCACTATTCTTCCCTGCCTCCCTCATTCCCTCCCGCTGAGCTTAGATATAGAGAAACAAGCTTGTTGCCCTGGAAACAATGCAAATCAGCCCCAACAGGCCAATTACCAAAGAGCACCAATTAAAGCTGGACCTGTTCCGTTTAATGGGTTTCATCCTGTCTGCCTTTTGGATACTGCGCACGCACGAACACACACACACAGCCACACTTTTACCAAGTTAACAACTGCAGTAGTTGGTCAGGAGGGACGGACAAGTGGAGGCTGCATATGTGCCCGTGCGTGTGTGTGCGTGTGCATGTGCGTGCGTGTGTGTGCGAGCAGCATCCACTCACCATCTGACTTTTGAGAGGATTCACAAGCTCATGCCACGGACAGGGTGAAGTGGGCGAGTGAGCTTTCCTTACAGCAGGAGAGGGGGGAGGGAGTGAGCCGGTGTATCCGTCCGCTGCATGTGGTAATTGTGCCGGTCAATTAAAAACCCCATGTATGATTCCGTCTCGTCGAGGAGACCTTCTTATGTTCCCTTCGAGGGAACCGGGGGTATCATTACCAAATTCTTATTGCCGCATTGTTGTTCATGCCTCTCATCTTGCTTCCTAAAATGATTTCTGCACTGGTGTGCGTTTGTGGTCGTGTGTGTCAACTTTGCTGTTACAAGGCTTTTATTGATGTTTCTGGTTTGGAGGAAGATAAGGGCCATTTAGACTCTAAGTGTGTGTGTGCGCGTGTGTGTGTGGTAACAGCGACATGGCTAGCTACCTAGCGGCTCTATACTACCTCCAACCCTGACTTAATGAAGGAGAAATTGGCTCCTGAAGGCTTTGCAGCAAAGGATAGCCCTTCAGTATATTGTGTGTGTGTGTGTGTGTGTGTGTGTGTGTGTGTGGGCGCAACTTATTTGCGGGCAAAATGGGAAACATTTTCTTTTGATAAAGAGTCTCTATTTCTTTTGTGCTCGCCTGGCTTCCTCCTGAAACTCTGCCTCATTGGCTGTGTGTGTGTGTGTGTGTGTGTGTGTGTGTGTGTGTGTGTGTGTGTGTGTGTGTGTGTGTGTGTGTGTGTCTGTGTGTGTGTGTGTGTCTTTGCCCTGGTCCTCTCATCCAGCCTCCTCAAATTATTGCTGCAAGTGTGTGTATATCCGGGACTGTGCGCACCGGTATAGCAATTTGTGTGAGCCTGTGTGTGTGTGTGTGTGTGTGTGTGTGTCACTGCCCTGTGAGGAGCTTATTACCCAGAATGCAAGGTGTTTTAAGAGGACTCAGAATAAAGCAGGAGAGAACAGAAACAGAGAACGAAAAAGATACTCAAGTGTTTCCATGATTACCTTCAACCTATGGCATTTAACACGGCACTTTTTTTCCCAAGATATAATGTTGTGGAAAGTTTTTAGTTCCCCTGACAGTCATCAAAACACATCTATTTCACACACACACACACACACTCTCACCCTTGGTGTTACACATACTGCCTGCTCACAGCTCTCTCAAGTGTTGATTACAACCGCTACACTGCTGCGAGCGAGAAATGTGTGCATGCATGTTCATATTTGAGTTTTCGTCGCACGCCTCTCACACGCACGTCTGTGCATACGCTCACGTATTGCTTTGTTTTATCTCATCAATACAATTCAACAACAACAACCCTACATTTTGGGCTGTAGATAAGGTTTGTTTCTGTGCGTCTTCGGGTTCGTCAGCAGGTTATTCATAAAAGGCGCACGCGTGTGTCTTTGTGCTAAAATAACGTGACACCTTCGTGCTTTTCAAGTCTGTCGATGGTTTTCGAGCAGTTCTCACTTCAGCTGCCAGAGAGACAAACTTCACACCCTCTACTCCCTTCTCAACCTCAGAATAGGCCTGTTACTAGGAAGATTTAAACGGCTGTGGGGTATCTAGGTAGATTTCTCTGGATTTATGATGCCGTTGGTAGCAATAAGGTTACTTAAGGCAGTGAATATTGTAATGGAGCATCGCCGCAGATGATTAGTTTTGGCTGGCCTCTGTCCCACTAGCCTTATGCAGACATATACATTTGGTCATAGAGGGATTCTTTCTCTATAAAAAAAATAATCCAATGTAGGGTGGGATCAAGATGCAAAGACAGCCTGCAGGGAGCACACACACGTAGGATAGAGGCTATCATTTGGTGGCTAGCTGCCGCGCTCGAGGGCATCTCAGCAGTAGATATTGAAGACAGGAGAGAGTCTGCCACTTGTGTTGTTGTGGTGAGTGGAAGGTGAAGAAATACATATACATATACACATAAAGCATGGAAGAGCATTCAGTCGCTCCAACTCTAGCATTACAGGGGGGGGGGGGGACATTGCATTATTGCATTTCTTCCGATGGCCGTGACTTGTATTTTTCAGCCCTTATTTAACAAGGACACAACTCGAGATCAAATGCTCGCCGCTCCTTCAGAATCAGCGACGAATTTACATTTTTTTCTCCTTTTAAACCTTATGTTGAATAGATTGAATTGGCTGCATATTTCATTCTATATCTATATCCCTACAGTGGTTACAAAGGTTGCTGTAAGCGAATATAAGTGTTAATGCATAGCCTACGTCATGGGTCTTCAACAGGGGGGGTCCGTGACCCCTGGGGGTCCTCAGAGCTACCGCAGTGGGGCTGCACAAATGATGGCTTGTTTATGTTTTGAGCGCGGACACCGTCTACCTCACTCTCACTAGCGCGGTGGCTTTGTAATATACACACACATGCATAGCTTTGGTGGGCAAACGATTTGAGTGGAATATCCGGTTGTTTAGTACGTTTGTGTGAAAGCAACTTTCATTATTTAACGTATCACCGGTATTAGTAGCAATGAAGACATTTAGCATCATACGTGTACGAGCTGTGTCTAAGAAATGCACATGTCGTGCGGGGGTGTCGCATCATCTCGCTGTTGGTGTGTTAAAATCCTTTAAATGTCTGTTGGAATAGTAACGAGCACTGCTACTATTGGGTATCTTTTCTCTTCTTGTGCATTGCCATGAGTGGATCAAATAAACTTAGAAATAAAATTTAAAAAAGGAAAAAATAGCATTGTCATTAGGGCTGGAATGAGTTGAGTGCCAGTCATTTTCTGAAGGTTGTTCAGAAGAGCTTTGCAAAGTGTCCATTTCAGTGAGCTGCAGTCGTGTTCTTTATGCTCTTGAAAATGATTTCGACTAACAGTTTGGTGACCCTGGACAGTTTGTATGGTTTCAGTGGAGAGATGTGTTTCAAGTTGGTATTTGAATCACTTAAGACATTTAGTGTGACTCCATCTGGAATTCCAAAACTGTTGGTTTAATCAGAGGGTCTGGTGGCTTGAAAAAGAAAATTGTATTGGTGTTAGTGCTTGAGCGGTGCACATACGCCGTCTTCCATAGTCCCATATTTGATTTAACCCCCAAACATAACCATGACATGCATTTCAAATCAGTGATAATGCTCCGAAGTGGCACATGTCCTTCAATCCGACATTGCTTCAGTTAGTAAAAAAAAAAATATTTAAAAAAAGGCATTCCAAGAAGAGGGATTTCGGCATTGCATCAAAGCCATAACAACAGCCACAATGAGACTGAAAGCTGAAAGAGTGACAAGATATCAGAGCTAATTCAAAAGACGGATTCGCGAGGAAGCATAAGGCACTCTGTGGGTGGTTGTCAGTCTGCATGTGGATGAAAGAATTTGAAAAACATGTAGAATGCCCTTAAAAGAGAGGAATGGGAAACTGGAGAAGAGAAAAAAGGGCTGAGGACAGGGACATGACAGGCATTCAGAGACTGAGCAATGAATAGACATGGAAACTCAAAAAGGGACAAGATCAATTCATAGAAAGACAGTGGGTTTTATATACCGTAGCATATATAAAAAAAAAAATTTAAAAAAAAAAAGGTAGGAAGAAAATTCTAAGATGTTTTAAGAAAAGAAGAAGAAAAGAAAAACGAACATAAGAGACCAAGATACTTTCGTACAAAGCCGTGGCAGTTTATCTGATCTGTATGTGATTGCATGAGAGTACATGAAGTTTTTTCTAAAAAATTTTCTAAAATTCTAAAAAGTAAAAAAAAAACGTCAGACACCAAATTTGAAGATTAAAGTGCCTTTTTATTTTACACTTTGAAGGTTCTCATTGGAGTCCATGAAAGCCTTGAAGATAAAGAGACATAGCTCCTATTGTAATCGTGAGTAATGGCCACTACGATGGTCACGTGATAGAATCTTTTTATGAAAAAAAAAAAGAAAAAGTTTTTCTTTCTTCTCTGCCCTGCACAAATGAGCTGTCTGGTTTGTGCGGTACTTCTAGGTTTCCATTTGTGCTGCAAAGGATACAAGGGTGGCTCTTCACTTTTCTCCCCAGCAGAACCAGCCACTTTGTACCACCATGTGAATGTTGCAGTTGCTCTTTGCATGGTGGAAACAAGCTCCTTGACGAGTGAAAGCCTCCTTTACACTGTGTAGCATCATGATGAAATGAATGATCATTTGCTGTTCTGGTTCAAGATGTTCAGCTCGTAGAGTTTTGTCACAGAGCGGCAAAAATGTTTGAATGTGCCCGAAGAAAGCACGGGAAGAGGAAAGAGTGCGGAGTGAAATGGCCACAGATACTCATGAAGCATTTACATTTTTTTTTTGTAAAGATTAAAGGTTAGTTGATGAAGGATGAAGGCAAATATTTAGGATCATTTTAGGTGGATACAATTGAGTGTAAATTGCACCATCTTGAGTGTAATTTCTTTGGTTGTTTGCACAAATAGCAGCATTAGAGTGATTCAGCTAGACAGTTTCACAGTGGCCTTTACTGCAACGGGCCAAATATTAAAACCAATCAAATGTTAATCACGTTAAACTCAAATCCACTTCGGCAAACAAATTCATTTCATTTGAAAAATGTGAACGCTAAAAATGCATTTCTTGTAAAGTCGATTACATTGTTCATTGCATTGCAAAAACGACTTCATAGTTGAATTGTTATCCAATAACTACTGTACTTCTCTATGCACAAACTTTTGCGACAGCCATTGGTGCTTTTATTGGGCGGCTCTGATGTGCTTTTCTTCCTAATTTTACTTCAAAATAGATTTTAGAAAAACTTCAATTGAATTTGTACAGAAAAGAAGTAATTGCTCATTTCATGATGCCCCACGAAGTCCATTGTAAAGCTGCGCAAACCTGTTTTGTCGCCACATCCCTGTGTCTGATGAATAAAATATGAGCAATAACTAAGAGGAAATTATTACAAAAAAGACCTAGGCTGCATTACATCAAGGACTCAGTTAAATAAAAACTTACTTCAAATGAAAATCACTCACAATAGGAGTCTGAATGTGCGTCTGCCTTATTCAAGATGTTTCTCAAAGCTTATTATGGTTGATAACGTGGCCAGGGAGCCGGACAGGATTAGACTCGTCGCCTTTGTCAAGAAGGGGAACGTGCCAGGAACACAGGTCCCACAGGCCTTGACCGACTCTGCTGAAAAAAGGCCGGACCACAGGAGACGGGGGGGGGGGGCTCCATACCTCTGTACATCACACACTGTGGTCACCAGCAGATAAGAATACAATTCTGGTGGAATTCTGTGTCACGAGAGGAGCTTTTGCCAAGAGGCACATGAGAGCAAATGCTCAAACCATCACGCTGTAGTGCAGGAATGAAGATATAAAGGATGACAAGTATAGCCGTTCCCCGCAGACGTTGTATGCAAAGGCTTCTCTGCAGTGCGAGTATGGCGATCTCCGACTGCTCTGGGCAACGCATTAAGAAAGACACGGCTTGTGAATGGGGGCAGAACGCGGAGAGGGGGCTGGATTCAGAGAGGATAAAAGGGAGAGGAGCAGGAAGTGCAGATGGGCTGTGATTTGGCAGCTTCTGTGTATCATCTGGTGACATCTGCTCCGACTAAAAGCTACAGTTACCTCATCAACAGGTAGCTGGGAAAGACTAACACCGACATGTGGTGGGTTGTTTGCTTTTCAACACAAGGTGCTTGTTTAGAACACGTGGAACAGATGCGGACTGTTATTTATTACGACTCGACCTGCCGCTCTGAACGGTTTGATTTTGGCGGCGGTTTGATCCGGAAAAGATGCACTCGCTTAACTACCGCGCGCCGCGACGGCTTGGCTCGGCAGAACGGTGAAGCAGCGATGTCAGCCAAATCAGTATATACCCGGCAGGTAAATTAAAAATCTATCTTTATGGAGCCAGACATTAGCCAACACTCACATTACCATCCTTCACATAAAGATCTACCTCATAATAAATGGGTGAGATAGGGAGAGGAAAGAAGGGACAGGGATGTTGTACATCACCCTAAGGTGAATAAAGTCTTTATAGAGTGCTGCATATTAGCCAACGTTCACATTAGCATCTGCCTTCTATAAAGACGAGGGGAGGAAAGAAAATGTTGGGGGGGGATCAGGAAAGATACTAAAAGAAGATTTATATACACTGGGTACATTAAAAGTCCATTTTTATAGGGTAACATATTAGCCAACACTTACATTATCATCCTTCGCATAAAAATAGGCATTTACAAAGAAGAGAGGAGAGGTAAAAGGAGGAGAAGTGGGGAGATGAGATTATAGGAGGACACAGTTGCACTTTGAGGAGGTGCTGCTAAAGTTAAAAGCTGATATTTATAGAGACGAGGATCGGAGCCAATATTCACCTTTCAAGTTCAGGGAGAATTGAGTTTAAGGTAATACTTTCAAGAGAGGGGAATACGGAGAAAGATTAAGGAGAGGAAAAAGGGGGAAAGAGACACAAAGATCACGCAAGAGTGGGGAGGATGCCAAAATACTGTGTCACGGGAGCTCTGGCTCTCTTCAGCAAAGCAATGTCGCTAACTTAAGAGAGAAAGATGAGCAGGGACGGATGGAAGAGAAAGGCTCATTTGAAATCAGAGACAGACTGAAAGCACAAAACCATGGAGGCCACACACACACACACACACAACATCGGAGGAGCAAGGGAACGACTGGTCCACCGAGTGTCGTTTATGGAAAAACAGGTGGGTATGAAGAAAGAATTATCCAAAAATAAAAGCAGGGTGAATTGTGTGAAAGCCTTGAAAAAGTAAGGAAGGAGTGAGTCGAGGGTAGAGAGAGGGAGGAAATAGAGGGGGGGGGGGCGCGTGATGAAATCCGTCATTATCAAGGCTGCGTCCTCGCTGCACCTCGAGCTGAATGGAGGGTTGCTTTTAGCTTGCCTCCTCCATCTACTCTTTACACCGCTCTCCACGCTGGAGGAGGCACATGGCTAAAATCGTTGTCTGATTCCCTTGAGCCACCGCGGAGCCGGTTACGGGTGAAATGGCCTGAATCCTATTTGGAGCGACGGACGGCGGGCAGCCAGCTGCAACGACCACTACAACAGCGGAACAACAATGGAGTGTGGAGTGGGTGGAGGAAGTGAGAGGAGAAGCACATTTTGTGACAGAAAAACGTACAGTTAGAACTGCCGGGGCCTTTGTGTCAGATCCTTCCAGAACGTCATGCTGGCGATGAAACACCTCTTCCATCAAATCTAACTCTGGTACTACAATCCTGAAATCTTTAGTTGACTGCTGTAGTACCGTCACGCTGCACATGAACCTTTGACTGGAAGTATGATCATCCAGTGGCCAATCGATCAGTGCAGTTTAACTGTTCGTATTAATATCATTGCACAACACAACCCGGGACGCTTTTTCAATAATTGAAAGGTTATTTTTTGAAAGTGTAAGGATTTTTTTGAAAATCAAAACGTTTTTTGAAAGTTGGTAATTTTTCGATAATCGAAGGTTTTTTGAAAATTGTGGTAATTTTTTGAAAATCAAACATTTTCTTGAATGTTGAAGAATTTTTTTTAAACTTTAGGTAATTTTTTCAAAATCGAAAAATATTTTTAGTTTTTTTTGATTGTTTATTTTTTAAAAATTGAAAGATATTTTTAAAATTCAGGTAATATTTTTAAAAATCAAAGGTTTTTTTGAAAATGGAAAATGTTTTTGATAATTTAGGTAATTTTTTGAAAATCGAAGGTTTTTATGAAAATGGTGGTAATTTTTTGAAAATCTAAAGGTTCTTTTAAAAGTTGGTCATTTTTTGAAAATCAAACATTTTCTTCAAGTGTGAAGAATTTTTTGAAAATTGGGTTAATTTTTCAAAATTGAATGGATTTTTTTAAATTTAGCTAAGTTTTTTTGAAAACAGTGGTCATTTTATGAAAATCAAACATTTTCTTGAAAGTTTAAGATTTTTCTGATATTTAGGTAATCTTTTCAAAATTGAAGCTTTTTTGAAAGTTGGTAATTTTTTAATAATCGAAGGTTTTTTGAAAATTCTGGTAATTTTTTGAAAATAGAATTTTTTAGAAAATTGAGAATTTTTTGAAAATGAAAGATTTTTTTTGATGATTTAAGTAATTTTTTCAAAATTGAACGATTTTGATGAAAATTGTGGTCATTTTTGCAAAAATCAAACATTTTCTTGAAGGTTGAAGAATTTTTTCAAAATTGAAGTTTTTTTTTTTAAATTAGGGTAAAATTAGGGTATAACTTTTTTAAGTTAGTGTGTGTAGGGTCAATTCGTCAAAATCGGCCAATCGATCGGTGCAGCTCAAATGTTTAACTATTCGTATTAATATCATTGCACAACACAACCCGGGACGCTTTTTCAAAAACTACTAGTTTTACAATGAAATTGTCCAAAAATATATGTAAAAAAAAAAAAAAGATTCCAAAAAGGTTCTTCTCACAAAAATATTTTTCTAAATGTTTCCACTGCAACATGGGAAAAGATAAGCTCTGGTCCATTAATGCACATGAATACTTGAACTAATGATAAACTGGGATGGATTGAATACTTCCAATAATCCTGACAGAATATTACAATAATTACACAGAAGTATCACAATTAATCTGACATCAAAATGAATTGTGTTTGAAAATGCTGCTTTATAAGGATTATTAGGGCTGTTGTTGAGGCCTGAGCTGTAGAAGCTAACATGAACAGAAAGGTGAACACAGAAGGTATCGAGACACACACACACACACACACACACACACACACACACACACACA
>CALSBV010009763.1:73121-95735 GCA_943590825.1 Bovichtus diacanthus | reverse complement strand
TAATTGTAACAGAACATTTTGGATGCGTAACAGACCATTCTAGAACCGTAACTGAACATTGTTGAACCTTAACCGAACATTTTAGAACCGTAACCGATCATTGTAACAGAATATTCTAGAACTGTAAGCGAACATTCTAGAATTGTATCTGAACATCTTTGAACCGAAACCAATCATTGTAACAGAACATTCTAGAACCGTAACAGAACATTCTAAAACCATAACATAACATTCTAGAACCGAACATTTTAGAACCGTAACCGAACATTCTAGAACCATAACCGAACATTTAGAAGCATAACCGAACATTGTACAAGAACATTCTAGAACATTATCTAGAACCGTAACCTAACATTCTAGAACCACAAACGAACATTGTAACAGAACATTTTAGAACCTTTAAACGAACATCTTTGAACCGTAACCAATCATTGTAACAGAACATTCTAGTACCTTAACAGAACATTTTAGAACCGTTACCGATCATTTTAACCGAACATTCCTAAACCGAAATCATAAATTGTAAAAGACCATTCTAGTAGCGTAACAGAACATTCTAAAACCGTAAATGAACATTCTAGAACCATAACAGAACATTCTAAAACCGTAACAGAACATTCTAGAATCGTAACTGAACATTTTAGAACCGTAACTGAACACTGTAACCGAACACCGTAACCGAACACCGTAACTGAACACCATAACCAAACATTTTAGAACCGTAACCGAACATTTTAGAGCCATAACTGAACATTCTAGAACCGTAACCGAACATTTTAGAACTGTAACCGAACATTCTAGAACCGTAACCGAACATTCTAAATGAAAATTGGAACACAACATTCTAGAACTGTATCTAGAACCGTTGTATATGTATGTAACTGTATCTGTATCTCACGTTTTTAGAACCATAACCAAACATCGTTCCAGAACATTCTAGAACCTTAACAGTACATTCTAGAACCGTGACCAAACTTTCTAGGACTGTAACATAACATTCTAATGATCAAACCATAACCCAACATTTTAGAACTGTAACCGAACACCATAACCGAACATTGTAACGGAACATTCTAGTTCCGTAATTGAACATTCTAGAACTGTAACCGTACATTGTAACAGAACATTATAGAACTGTATCTAGAACCGTAACCAAATATTCTAGAACCGTAACCGAACATTTAAGAACCATAAACAAATATTGGAACCGAACATTCTGGAACCGTATTCGAACATTCTAGAATCGTAACCGAACATTTTTGAACGGTAACTGAACATTGTAGTAGAACATTCTAGTACCGTAACAGATCATTATAAAACCGTAACAGAACATTCTAAAACGTAACAGAACATTCTAGAACCGTAATACGAATATTGTTACAGAACATTCTATAATCGTAACAGAACATTGTAACAGAACATTCTATAACCTCAATAGAAGATTCTAGAACCATAACCGAACATTGTAACAGAACATTCTAGTACCGTAACAGTACATTCTAGAACCTTAAACAAAGATTTTGGAACCGTAAACAAACATTTAAGAACTGTAACCTAACATTCTAGAACCATAACCGAACATTGTAACAGAACATTCTAGAACCGTAACCAAACTTTCTACAACCGTAACCGAACATTGTAACAGAACATTCTAGTACCGTAACAGAACATTCTAAAACCGTAACAGAACATTCTAAAACCCGTGACCGAACATTTTGGAAGCGCAACCGAACATTGTAACAGAACATTCTAGTACCGTAACCGAATATTCTAGTACCGTAACCGAACATTTTAGAACCGTAAGCGAACATTGTAACAGAACATTCTAGTACCGTAACCGAACTTTCTAGAACCGTAACTGAACATTGTAACAGAACATTCTACAATTTCATCTAGAACTGTAACCTAACATTTTAAAACCATAACCTAACATTGTTACAGAACATTCTAAAATCGTAACCAAACATTGTAACAGAACATTCCATAACCTTAACAGAAGATTCTACAACCATGACCGAACAGTGTTGAACCCTAACCGAGCATTGTAACAGAACATGAAAGATCACATACTAAGATTTTGTCTCTAAAGTGCCTTTTTCTCATTTTGATTCCCATCTAGTGTCTGGTGAAAAAAAGATTGTTTCAAACAATACACCATGGATAATTTATTACATCGGTAGTGTAAATCTGCTACAAATTCATGCTACAGCAGTATATAAAGATCTTTATAACGTTTGAACCTTTATTTCTACTACTACTTCTGCAGCTATTACTACTACTATATGATACTTAGATCTGTGATTTGTTCCCAAGTTTTTATAAGAAACACATTTCTTGTTTAAAAACATCGATATGAATATAAAGGAAAAACTCTTTTAATGCTTATATGTAAAGATATCACATGTTCATTTGTAGATTTTTTTTCTCCTAGATGTTAATATTGACTGCTTTTTTAAGGCAATTTATAGTTCCTTTCCAGACACTTTTATTAACTAACTAAGAAACAAATTTCTTGTTTTCAGAATCAGAATCAGAAAACCTTGAAAAATGTTTTATGTTTATGTTTTAAAACATAAACTGAAGGATAAACATGTTTTGAGTAAGTTAGTTTTGTCTCATTACTTACAGACCACTCAGATGCAGCCTCTTCGAGCCTGTTCCTAAATTATTTCATCCATAATTTGGTTTTAACTTGGTTTTATGTTATTTTGTCCCCTTATTTTGAGAAAGACGACTGTGTGTAGTGGAGGAGGATTTTAGAACATAACCCATATGCAGCAGGAAAGATGACAGCATTCAATTTACACACTATATTACTTTACTTTATTTCATGAATAATTATGCAAATCAATGAACACACAAATATACATTTCAAAATTTCTCAAAACTTTGACCAAAGGACACATGCCAGTGATTCCAGTGTTGTTCTTCATAATGCTAATGCAACATCTGATAGAGGAATGGTGGTGAACGCTGTAGGTGTCAGCTTTCCACAGGTTTCCTCTGCTACTGAGTTCTAACTGCAGATAGAGGAGGAGTCCAGTGCACTACATGAGAATACAAAAGTAAAACGACTTGAGAAAATAAACACTAGGTTCTAGTTAAGCCACACACACTAAAGAGAATGTATAGCATGCTGAGGATGATTTCACACTGGAAAGGTGAAATTATAGCATGGTCTGACACCAAGCTTATTCAAAGCATTTTTCTAAAAAAAATAGGGAAAGAGGAAGGGCAGAAAATCCTAAACTACAGCGTTGGCTTCATGAAGAAGTTCAGTTAATAGCTGTTGGTAGGCTACTTTGGTTTTTGCTTCTCATCTACAGTCTTGCCTTCCACTAGAATAGAAGAGTCAGGAGGGTTGGACGAGGCTGGTGATGAGGTTGCTGGAGGCATTGAATTAGCTAGCCCCTGGACTCCAGAGATCTGCAGGAAGAGAGACAGAGAATTATGCTGCATGCCTGTAAACTAAACTACAAAAAATGCCAGGCATATGGCCACAACATCATTTTTTTGTGAATTAAAAATGAAAAAGGTTAAACTTATTGCCTGCTTTAAAATGTGTCTTATAGGGACTCTTGTTCGTTTGAGATTAGGTACCAAGTTGCGTGTCCTTATGTTGACTGTTCTCAGAGATGCCATGGGAAGAACATCCATCCATCCATTCAGTAAACAGCTATTCTACTCAGGATCATAGGGTTATCCCAGAGCAGAACACACATTTCCAGCTACTGTTAATTTAGGCCCACTCTCCACCTGATATTAACATATATATATACATATATGTAGTGCAACTGCATTTTAACATTGCAATTGGAGTGCGATCGGATCAGACAGACCACATTGTGATCAGATCTCAGGCATCTTTTAACTGACATCCTCCAAGATCCATTCCTGATATGTCTTTAAAATCTATCTATCATTTTGTCATCCTGATTGTCTATAATTTAATTTCATTACGTTGGTCTATTCTGTACATACAACCTATTACATGTCTGTCTGTCCTGGGAGAGGGATCCCTCCTCAGTTGCTTATCCAGAGGTTTCTTCCATTTTTAACAATTAATTGTTTTTTTGGGGAGTTTTTCCATATCCAAAGTGAGGTGTTTTAACCAACAGATGGTGTTTTATGCTGTACAGATGTTAAAGCCCCTTGATGCCATTTGTGACATGATACTGGGCCATATGAATAAAATTGATTGAAATGTACTAAAGTTTGGCCACATTCTTCAGAAGAGAAGGTCACCTAACTCCCCCTCTTCCTGCTGTACATCAAAAAGATACAGCAAAGGATAAATAAGTAGAGCCCATACAGCAGCATCAGTTCAGGAGACTCCTGAGGGACCGCTACAGCATGATAGTGTCATGCACTGATTACTTCCTTATTACAGCAGCCTTTAGCTGTCTCCATCTGTCACGTGACCCTCACCTTGCACGTTAGCTTTCCTTGACCTGAGACAAGTCTACCAGTTCCACCCACCTTAATTGCACATGAACACAATCAGCAGTAAAAACGCTCTGCATTGGCTGAGCCATTGTTTTATAGGGAGAGCGGTGGCACCCAACTTGAACTTGTCACCTAGTACTGTGCTCAAAGTTCAAATTATTTAAACTTTGACATTGTTTGCCACTGACCTTTTAAATCACAACCAATGACATAACAACAGTATGTGACACAGCCACTTTTTGATTACTTATACATGCGCTGCACTTTGTCTCTACAATTGTCTGAGCTATGCTCTGTCCCCTTTGAGTGAAGAGCAAATTTCTTATTATCTAAAGGCAGCATAATACAGGCAGATTCAGGAGAACGCTGAATATGAGCAGGTGTAATTTAATTTGAGACACGCTGACAGTGTGTACCCATACATATATTAATAGTGGTGCCCAGGGGCAGACTAACAAAAGCCTCACGAGTAGCTAGTGTGTTGCTGTCGTCTTCGGGCACTCCTCATCTTCTCAAAGCGAGCCTCCATTTCCTCCAGAACCTTTGGGGTATAGCGGACCACCAGTTTGACTGAACCCTGGGCGGCCTTTAGCAGCTCCACAGCCTTCTCATGGTGCTCCCCTTCAACGCTCTGCATGGACACCATAACACAAGAGTCTCAGACCATATGCTATAGGGGGCCAAAGGTCTGCAGGGTACCATTCCAACCAGACACTAGAATGGATCCTTTTACTGCTTAACACACAAACACACACAGAGGAGAAATGTATCAGTGAACTCAGCTGTAGCAGACTTCTGAAAGCACAGCTCTACACATTTGGTCCAAGGAGTTTCTTTTGAGTATTCAAAGAGGTTCATTCATTAAAATGGCCAACCTTTGCTTTGGTCTGACACCAGAAACACAAACCTATATAAATCTAGTCTTGGCCCAATTTACACTTGTAAATTCAAGTGTCTTGTATCTGAAGCTGCTTTTTCTTGTTGCTTTATTAAAAAGGGAAGAGTGATGACTAATTTCAAAGAAACTTTAGCCCTTATTTGTCTGCATTATAAAGTGACTTTATCCAAAATGCTTTATAATTAGCCTCTCATTCACACAAGTTGCAAAGTGCTGGCCTGATCATGAGGAGCAATTTGGGGTTCGGTGTGCCCACGGACATTTTGAAATGTGGAAAGGTGGGGAACAAACCACCAGCCCTGTGATTAGTGACAGTGGGCCTGAGCTTCTTACCACTCCGTTGACAGACAGTAATTGGTCTCCTCTCTTCAGCC
Organism: Bovichtus diacanthus; assembly: GCA_943590825.1. NCBI lineage: Eukaryota > Metazoa > Chordata > Actinopteri > Perciformes > Bovichtidae > Bovichtus > Bovichtus diacanthus. Next base: position 90,017 of record CALSBV010009763.1, on the reverse strand, counting down.
CTCCTTGGCGGTCGGCCACGCCCCCAGGGATCACTCTGGAGATGTAGATGGGGGAGTTTTGCTCTTTGCCCCCCATGATGTTAAAGCCCAGACCCTCTTCTGTCTTGGGCAGTTCCACCACCCGGGGGTGGGCGTGGCCCTCGCTGGCGGCAAAGGCTGCCACCGTGGCCTGGTCAGGAAGGCAACCATATGATCAGCATAAAAAAGGTTTGCAGTAATTTGCAATAATGGAATTGTACTTCAGGGATAGGTTCACATTTTTTCAAGTCTTTAGGATAGGTTGACTTTTTCACATGCCCATATATACATTGAAGCAGATTCATACTGGCTATTAACAGATCCCTTCATAATATGCATCCAATGGAAGAGAAAGCGGACAGAATCCACAGTCACTATAAAGTTGATATGAGGCTTAAGCAGTCTGAGTTAGACATATCAATTGGAGATCTCACAAAGCTACAGTTTATTTAGCCTAGAATTCCCTTGTATGAACAAGAAGAATGATAACAGCAAGCAAAAGGTGTTTCAATGTAGATATGGGCTTGTGAAAAAGTGAACCTATCCTTTAAAATGTAAATAAACTCTAGATGCTTTTAAATCAGCATCAAAAAGTAACATTGAATGTGTTTAAAGCAGGGACTACAGCAAAGCAGTATGTATTTAGCTATGAATGAATGGGAGTGATTCTTACATTATCTGTTATTCACGGCTGTTTTATACTGTATGAAAAGTTTCTCCTTAAGTTCATTGAACCCCTGCAGCCATCTGAAGACAGCAGGACGCAGCCTCCAATTTGAGAAGTGCAGCACCAGTGCTGATACGCACAGCCATCCATCCATTGTGTTTACATTGATTAAAACACATGCACATGACAACAGAATAACCACACACCTCCACAAGAGTATATTTATTAATCACTATCATCTCCAATTTATATTCCATTGCACCAAGCACTCATGCCCTTTTTGCTGCTGAACCAAAATAGCAGGTGAGCTTGGAGACTCCCGCAGTCCAACACTTTGTGCTGGTTGCTGTGCTTGTGTTAAAACAGGGCCCAATGTCTTTACAACAATTATTTTTGTGAAATAGTGAAGTACTTTTTAGTTTGCATGTAATACCTTGGCAGTTGCCTGTGCTCGCACCTCTGGTCCTCCAGCAATGTCTAGAGTATCATATAGCTGCTCATATACCTGAGGGGCAACAGGGCAGATCACAGATGAGTCAGACCAACATATGAGTTTAGCAAAGGGATAAACTGGTGACAAACATCCCAAAAAGTATTACCTTTTAGTAACTAAGCCATATATTTGTTTCCAAGAGGTCTCAAAATCACTACTTTGATATATGAGTTTTCAAGACAAACATGTGATGTCATGTGATGTTTCTTTCTTAGAGTGAGGTGAGAAGACAAGAGTTGTCGGTTGTCGGTGTTTTACAGAGCTGGAGTCAGGATGTGGTTAGCCTAAGCTTAAGCAGGGGAAAACATCTAGCCTGGCTCTGTCCACAGTGAAAAAGTATGCCTCCTAACTCGCTCAAAGCTCACCAATTAACATGCTTTATCTAGTTGGTTTATTATTAGGTTCAATTAATTAATAATTAAATAATTGTTTATTTGAATGAATGAAATACTGAAATTATTGTGAAAATCCTCTTTTTAAGTCTAAGTTAGAATGTCTTCTTTTCATTTTGCATAATCCTTTTCTGCAGTTATCAGTTGAAAAAACTATCGTATGCTTTGCATGGTGGTTGGGAGCTGTTAAGGCAGGGGCCACACTGCCAACCTTTACCTGTGCGTGACAGCTACAGGCGCTGACGAAAGCCACAAGATACACTCAAAAGATCTGTAAAAAGCTAGTAAGTGGACATTGTGCTTATATTATTCCATCAAACAAAGTTTAACAGTTAAAATTTTTTACATGTGAATGCGTAAAGGTCAGATGCTGAGTATGTGGGGGAGCAATCGTGGTGACTAAACGCAAGCTGACACTATGTTCATATTCTCAATACATTAGGCAGGAAATACTATTAGGATGTGGAAACAAACAGGCTTGAGCTCTCCCAATATTTTTCCCCTAAAAAATTCCCCTAACACTCTGCTGTACATCCATACCTCTCTGATGGCAGCACAGAATTTGCTCTGTAGGACTCTCTGAAGGGCCTGCAGTTTGGGAGGAGGCAGCTCACCACTCCGCTGCAGTCGGTCCAGCAGTTCGATCACCCTGCACACATCTAACACACACAAAACCCACACAAGGCTGTATTATCCAGTCTTTCTTTCTATTCTTCCCTGTGCTCTCTCCCTTAGTTTGCCACCTTCTCCCCCTCTGACGCATATACTTTAAACTTTGTCCCAGACTGACAGTGTGAACGACACACACACGCACAAACACGCACACACAAACACACGCACACACAAACACACACGCACAGGCAAACACACAGCACCTAACATCTCCTTGTTTTCTTGTTCCAAACACATTTTGATAATTTTTCTGTATTCAGTTTTTGTTTCCCTTGTGTTGTTCTGTTCATGTTTTGTCTTGCAATAAAAAACAAACAAAGAAGATATCTTGAGGTGAGAGGTCAAGGGACACCTGTGAATATACTAGCGGTACTCATTGTTATTAATAAATGGTTATGATTATTGACAAGTTAGTAATTCTCAATAACAAATGACAGACTTACCACCACAATTGGAATTAATATTATACTAGTGGTAATAATATAATTATATAAACATAGTTATTATATTTATAGCATTTTTTACTGATTTTATTATGTTAACATTATACTTTTTATTTAATGTTCTAATAATATACCAAAATACAAATTTATACTAATTACTCATTCATCCAGATTGAGGATAATGCATCTGCAGTTAACAGATGTAGAATGAACCAGGATGCCAATGCCACCTCAATTTTGATTATTTTAAGATGCCGAAGTCAGAGGACCTAGATATATATTTTTATTTCCAACCCCAAAAAAAGTATGAATTTTTTTTTTACTAAAGTTACTGTTATAATATTGTTTAGGAAACTTGTTTTCATGGAGTGTGGCATGGGTTGTGTATTGCTTTTTTTTGGTGGGCAGGTCTGAGTCAGAAAGTCCTTCCCTGCCCACAAGGCAAAGCAGGCCACTGTTCCTGAAGGCCCCAGATCTTTAGGGACTCTGGGTGTCTGCTTTACTGAGTGGCAAACTATGTTCGACATTACTTTAAAGTAATTTGATTAATTGCAACTGTATTTAGTAATAACCACTAAAGCACAAAAACAACTACAATGTAAAGGCCTTTGGGGTGGCTCGGAGTTCTACCTAGTCATGAGGGCCTGTCTTGTAGTAGTAGTAGTTTGTCAGGCTCATTCAAGAGCTTTTCATAATAAGCCTAAATTCATTCATTTCTGAGCCAACTTCACGACACCCTCAGGTGTTAATTAAATGCGTGCCGGGTTATAACTCAGGCATGCGACCGCACCTTTAATTCCTGGAGGTGCGTTGTAGGGTTATATAGGCGAAACAGGAGTCACATCAACAGTTCGATGCTTTACACCACAATGCTAATACAGTTTGCTCCACCATTCAAATGAAATGAGTAACAAGCCTTTATGCCCAGGCTTGACCGCACCTTAATCGCAGTCTTGCTGCGTCCGCGTCACAGGCTCGTACCACATATGCTGTCGCTGCACGGCACGGCATGGAACGGCAGTGATGGCAATTCGACATTTTTGCTGAATTTAAAACGGTTACATGTCATCGTCAGATGCGCGGACGATAACACGTTGTCCTTCAATCTACGTACAGAGAGTAAACTGGGTATACCAAGCATGTTTGACCAAAAGGATGTCATCAATTAACTGACAGTCTGAATAGATTTGACAGTTAATGACATGTAGCCGAAGCTACTACAACAAACGAGCTATGGCTCTTGCTATAAGGCGAGCCCTTTCAAACATGTGTACGAATAACTGCGACATTCACAATTCTTACTTTATTTATAACGACAGATATTTAAATGTAAACGCCGTATATGCTATTGTTGGGTGATTTAAGACAAGTGACCAACTCTGCATCAGTACAATCCTTTAAGTAGGCCAATAGGTTTATTTTTAAGTTTAAACTTCATTTGTATTAGCAAGATGAATGTCGTCAAGCGGTCTGGCTTGTACGTTACCTCTTTCCAGGCAGAGCGGCTCTGTCATGGCCGCCATATCTGCTTCCTTGACAGAGTGGTAGTAAGAGGACATCATTCTGGGCTGCTCCGCTCCAGGCTTGAAGCCTATGTAACACTGCGTAGATGAGCAGAAAATCTGGTTCACAGCGATGCGTGGTCCATCTTTGATGATGACATGTCAGCAGACTGCAGACGAGTGAGGGCCGGGATGCTGAACTGAGGATCAGGCAGTACACGGCTAGCACAACCTGACGCAGCCTTCACCGAATCACCACAGCTCCGGCTTCAATGCGTGACTACATAATGCGCCGTTACAGCATCTTCTACGTAGGTTTAAAGTACTCCTACTGCGCAGATTGAAAGCAGAGATGAAAATAACTACAAATGCCATATTTCCACATCAGGCAAGTATTTCTTATTGTCGAGATTAATTCTTTGTGACAATTAACAGTAAGGAATCATTCTTCACAGTATTTTTGCTACATTTGTGATATTGCATTATGTAGTATCATGCATCTTTATATAGCTGCTGATCATTTCTCATTATAGTGCTGTATATTAGATTGTGAGTACACCCCAGTCACTTGTTTCCATATATGCACTACGGGGAGTTGATGTATACAAGCTTTTCACAAAAGCCAAAGCTACATTACTGATGCAAGGTAAAAATCAATTGTAAACATAATATCAACCTAATGAAGTACCCATGTACAGCTGTCTTTTTATACTGCATGGTGAAGAATGGAATGGTGACCTTGAGAAAAGTTAGAAAATAAATCAGCAGTGAAGGCCATACAAATATGGAGCGCTGGCTTCAAGTCACATCTTTATTAAAATTACCTTGCAAATCCAACATACAAACAGCAGACACAATTAAAAAAAAACAAAAACTTTATTCCAGAATGAATAAACGGAACAACCCTCAATTGTCACACAGTACTACATTTCCTTCAATTTCACATGCATTGAGGAGAAATTTGTCACTTGGTTCCAAATGAGCATACAATCTAACTGCTTCATGAATCTGGAAATAAAGACAACACAATCCAATCTACCCATCTAAAAACGAATAGAGCTTGTGTTTTTACAGTTCATCCCAAGCCAAGTGAAAAAATACCAAAAAAACATACCTAGCTTGAAGCCAAGGCAATCTGATAACATTAAGTGGCACGGATTAGTTGGGCAACGCAGGAAAGCTGCAACTTTAGTGAGATCAATCAGTGATATGCTTCAACTGTGCGTGCAACAATAGGAATATTTCAACAGATTCTTGACAGATAGGAGGAACGCTAGCTAGATGTCTGGTACTGAAGCAGCCCTGACATCATTTGAGGTTCCTGTGCCTTGTCAAAAGGTTAAGGGCCAATTTAAAGTATAGTATGAAACAACTTATGAGTGGGAGTCTGCTGGGAGAAGGGCCATCTCAGTACTCGTCTCCTGGTGCCTCCATCTTGTAGCCATTCTCACTAGAGCCATAGCCGTCAGCTGATGGCACTGATTGCTGGTCAATCATCCCATCCTGACTGTACTCCTCCATGTGTGGCGGCGCTCCTCCCTCATCCTCATTGCCCAGGTCATCTTGGGGGACCATGTCATCTCGTAGGGAGCCGTGGCGCTCCTCTCTGCGGTCCCCCCTGTCTCTCTCCCCCCGCTCCCTCTTGTGCTCCCTGTCTTTGTCCCGGTCTCCCCTGCGCCTGTCTCTCTCCCTGTGGCTGCGCCTGCGGTCCCTATCCCTTTCTCTACGCTCTTCCATGCCCTCACCCACTTCTCCTTCATGTTCCTCCTGCATTCGCTCCCCACCTTCAGGTGCACCGTCTCCCTGGCTGACTTCCTCACCATCCAGCCCCTTACCCCTCTCCCTGTCTCTCTTGCGATCTCGGCTCCTGCTCCTTCTCTTCCGTTCTCGACTCCTCTCCCTACTCCTGCTGTCTCCGCCCGCTGCCCCCCCACGGTCCTTCTCTCGCTCTCGACGCCGGCTACTACCACTGCCCTCTTCACCTCCTCCAATCGGTCTATCTCTCTCCCTCTCTCGGGAACGGGTACGTCGACGCCGTTCACGGGATCGGGACCGTCTGCGTTCTCGGTCCTTGTCCCGGTCACGCTCCCGACTGCGCTCCCTCCGCTCTCCACGCTCCCTATCACTATGAGCATTCAGGACAAATTGAAGACCGTTATACACAACAGTACTCAATTTTACACAAGAACAGATCTTTCCTGAAAGTACTCACCTGCCCAGGGGGCGATCATCATAACGTGATGCATCATCTCGGCCAGAGTGCTTGATGTTGACATCAGCTCCACCTCTCCTAGTGCCACCCAATCCACCACCTAGTTAAGAAAAACAAGCAAATAAGTCAAATACGTATTAAGTTTTGTCCCTCACAGCCAAAATATGAGGCATGGACAAGACATGTCACGGATTTTTTAAAATTTTTTTTATAAATAGACCAGCTGCGGGCAGTATGTATATAAATGAAAAATATCAATCACAAAACAGAACAAACCAGAGCACAATTGTTAACTTTACGCACACAAGCTACACCCCAAGTTATTCCTTAACCCTTTAACACAGCCGACACAAATGCGGAAGCGGACTTTGGATTACCGTAATTACGTCACTTTTTTTGCGCTATCGTAAAAATTCCAACGGTTTCTGAAAGCCGATAGTCTGCGCTTTACAGGCAATATGGTTTCATTAGGGTAATTTCACTTACACCTCTCCCGGAAGCCCACGAAACAGCGCCTTTATTCCAAGCGAATACACACACAGCGGTGGAGAAATACAGACAACAGAGCGGAGAACAGCGGATTGAATTAAAATGGAAGCAAGACGGTATATAAACCGACCTTGTATTGCGTGGTGACTTTTTTAGAACAGTGTACCAAGTCTGTAAGTTTGTATTAGGTGTGTAATTGTACTTTCTATGGGTAAATGTGCGCATCTTCAAGTATCCTGCATCCTAGGAGAGGCTGTGGGGAGGCTGGAGCTGGAGATGAGGTGTCCACCAGACGTCACATTCAGGACTGGAGAGGGAGAAGCTGTGGGGATGCTGGAGGATCTGGTGATGCTGTCATATTGTCTACACAAACAACTTTTACACCAGTCCCCTCCTCTTCCACCTGAGCCAGCAGGGATTTGGAGCTTGTGGGACATACAGGCAGGGAAGAGTTGGTGTCCCCACCACCCAAGAAAATGCACTCCCCAAAAGATCCCCACGAGGCAGTATCCGGTGGATCAAGGACGAGGATCTTCTGTTTGTGAAGTGGATGGACACCAGAGATGTCTCCCTGCACTGGCAGAAGACGCGGAGTGGACACCTCAGACCAGATGATTGGCACAAATTCAGTCCACCGGAAAATCAGGAGATGGCCCACCACTGTTTTCCAGCATGTGGTTGACATCGCTGTGACAAACTCCTTTGTCATCCACAAGGCTCGCTGTGCCAGCCTGCAGCAAGAGAATCCTATGACCCGTTAGCGTTTCCAGGAGGAGCTCACTGCACACCTCCTTGGAGTGGACTTGAAAAATGGCCCTCAGAAGACCCCAGGTAATAAATACCTACCCGTCTCCACAAGCAGCGGACAGACCAAAACTCAGAGAGCCAGCATGGGGCGACGGCGCTGCACACTCTGCAAGAGGAGCACTGCCTGGAAGTGTGAGGATTGTGATGTGGGCCTGTGTCTGCAGCCAGAGAGGAACTGTCACTGGCAGTACCATCAAGGCCTTAAAACGCCTGTACATAGTTTCCATTTTATGCCCTGTTTTTGCACATTTGAGACAGACTCAAATTTTATTGTAAATAGTTTTACACATTTTATATTTCAAATTTAACAATTTAGCAAAATCTGTATATGTACAATTGCAGTGTTTTTTGTTCACTAAAACGCTAAAATCTAATTCCATTTTTGTGTATTTCTTCATTTTAAACTGTTATTACACTCTTATAACAGGCAGTAAATTGTAAATAACTGCCAGATATTGAAAGTTCCAGGTATTCTTGGGCAAAAATGGGCAAAAGCACTTACTAACAGGACATTTTGACCTTTTTAGTCAAAATAAGCAAAAAAGTCCAGGCGGACATTTTGAGGCTTAGGTGTTAAAGGAGTTAATTATTTGTATAAACACATTTTAGTTAAAATAATATTTAAAAAAAATTAAAATCCCTAAAGCTTAGGTCCATGGAGTCAATTTAGACCCACAGTGCAAGGCTTGCAGTACACTGGCAGAAACCCTACTTTACTCATTCTCTGGTTTTGGTTGAGTTCAGTTTATTCTTTTGGTTGAGGGTCCGTTAGTCTTTGGGGTGAAATGAAAACTTGCTTAGCGCCGAGCTTTGAAGCTTAACATGAAAATAAAAAAGGCAGCTGACCTAGTCTGCGAGGATGCCATCCTTTTACAGTCCGTCCTCGTTCCACGTCCACCAACACCCTTCTACCGTCGATCTTCTTCCCATCTGCATGCTTGTAGGCGGCTGGAGAAAAGGAATGGGGAGAGGGAAGACAGAGGTCAGACAGTAATACGACTCCATCAATGTGGCCAAGGAAACAAACAGTGCATTATTATACTGACCAGGAGCAGGCGAGGCCGAGATGGCTGCTCTCTGGGTAAAAGCCGAAGGAAAATGGGAGCAGACTTCCTTCCACCCGATGAGTGATTGATACGTTACACTTTTAACTGCATCATTTAAATACCCAGCTCTCAGTTTTTGTCTCAATAAATAAGTTTAATTTTAAAATTTACAGCCATTTTAAGTCAACCAGGTTGTCTTAAGGATAATCATATGGATTTAACTGCAGCCTATATATAAAAAACTACTGAACAAGCAAGTTACTCCTAATATTTTGCTAAATGCTCAAACTAGCAATCATAACACTAAAACCACAGATGGTGAGATACCATCTTAAATCAGCTCTTCATTATACATTTGCTATATTTAACCAAACCTACTGGGAACATTGACATTATCTTATCTATGACTATAAGCACTGCCATTATCATAACTACATGTACCTGTGACCAATACACCCTGAAATCTATCGTTTGTGCAAAGACCAGGTAGGGTCCAGTGATAAGACTATATAAACCGTGTAACGGTAGAAATATGTCAACTGGTAGAGACTTTGCAATACTGTTTCCACTGTGTGAACTTACAATGGCGCAAATCCAGCTGCCTTGCAAGGTAACGTGATTTGTGCAGACATGTAGGAGAGTGAAGTTGTAAATACAGAGCATGAGGAGGAAGAACATTTGCACTGTAGTTTATTTTGACAGTGTTTTTGCAATGAAAGATGAGCAAATCATGCAGTAAAAGTGAAGTCAGGCTGGAAGTTATTAGTCAACCTAAAATCCTGTTCTCAGGAACCTTAAAGCTTCCATTTTTAAAGAATTTTTGTTTTAGTCTTTTTTTTTTTTTTTTTTTTTTTAAACTCAAGTTGCGTCTTGAGGCAAATAAAAACAAATAATTAAATGAGATTGACGTATGATATGGTTATTTAAACCATTTCTTAAATAGAGTTTACAGAACAATTACTGCGATATAAAATGGCATATGCCGTGATAGAAGATTTTTGGCCATACTGCCAACAAATACATCCAGGCACTCAATTGACCTTTAATTTTATTTTATTTTTTAACAAATGCTTGACAACAAATTACTTATTGTGCATACAACCGAATTTCCCTGGTCAGGCAAATCAATATGTAAATATGTATCTAGCAAGTTTTAACAGTATAGTAACCACTATGGTATTGCAGAAGAATGTTCTGTTATAGCAGCTTTATTCTGTTGAAACCTTTTACAAGCTTCCTTGGGAGATCAAGATCAAAAAAATATATATTATTATTTATTTAAAAATTATTATTTTTTAAATTTTTTTTTTTTTTTTTTTTTAAAATCGACAAGTGAACCGCTGCATTAAGCATATTTCCAAACTTGAGTACATTAAGACTTTGTCCCAAACCTCATCCCAATTATACCACACAATAGTCTTTCGATCCATCTTGTATAATGGAAGTTGACATGGCGAGATCCAGGTGGCTCATCCTGGCTGCTACACTGGTCTGAAGTAGTGATGATCCCTGAGGGTAAAACTTTTACATCCAAGAAGAGGGCGTTACCAAAACCCTTCAGTTATAGTATACAGTCTGAGGGCCTTACCAAATCCTCACATATACATTCTGAGGGCCTTACCAAACTCCCTCACTAACACTATACAGTTGATGGTCTTACCATGATCCCTCACTCAAAGGCCTTATGAAAGTCTCTGCCCAGTCTTAGGGCCTTACCAAAATCCTCCAGCACCAGAATACACATACCATCACAACACCTCTATCAGGGGCCTTACCATAACCCCCCTCCCCAGTTCACTTAGGATGACAACATAGCATCCAATGATAGGGCCTTACCAAACCCCCACCAGTCCTACCAAAACTGACCAACTTAAAAAACAAAAAAAAAAAAAGACAAAAAAAAAAAAAAAAAAAAGAAAAAAAAAAAAAAAAAAAAACAGGGCTACCTTCCTTACAGGAGTTGCCTTAATCACAACCCTAACCAACTAATGAAATATTAATTTAAAAAAAATGAATTCAATAAAGTCATGTTCACTGACAAACTAACATGTCTTGGATCTAAAGTGGCCTTAAATATCAATAGTCCAGTGTCTAAACTTATTTATCATGATGTCATAAACTGAAACTCTAGGAACTATTTTTTTTTTTAAAATGTTGACCATACCATTGTTATGAATTAATCTGTAAGGCTACATTGACTAGCATCTACCTTTTGTTATGTAGTGAATAAATGTATGGATAGCCCATTTAGCAGAATTACCAAGAACACTGCCCTCATCTACCATTTCTATTAAAGCCAGCTCATTCCTTTTAATTTGGACAGTACTATGCATCAACCCCTCAGTGAAATGTGAACATTTTACAGATTAAATAGGGTTGTGAAATAGTTTATGAAGCAAACTAGCCTTTACAACCTGCCGGGCCTCACAAAGTTTTGCTTCAAAATTGGAGGAATGGAGTCACAGAAAAATATGTATTAAATGTTATCAACAGTATGGATTGACATGCACAGGCTGCTAAACTTAACAGTTGAGGTAATGCCATTCCATTATTTACATCAGCCCAACATGATGAGGTGATATCATTTTTCAACATTAGAAGTTGACAGTGAATGCAGGTTAACCATCTATACAGACGAGAGGCTATATACAGTTACAGAATACTAATGAACCTACCACATTTGTTTCTGTATTTTAACAAATGGAACTCATGAGAATCATCTGACTCGCATTGAAAAAAAATGCATTATAATTGTTGTTGTCCAGTACGAAAGTTGCATCACTAGGATTCTGAAAAGTTGCAACAAATTCAGTCAATCTGCACATCATTAATCACAAGAATGTGGTGGGACTGACTGCTGTGACAACACATTTAGATTTCTCTCTCACTGACCTTTTGCCCTCCTTACAGCTAAGTTATTGCTATTAAGAAGCATAGACCCTAAGTAACCTGAGGTGGCTTTGACATAAAAGGCAGAATCATTGGGCAACATTTAATACACTAGTGGTCAGGGGTGCGTTCAATGGTCAAAGCCTAAGATCCAAGTAATGGCACAGAAAGCTCTTTAGGGCTTGCAAAGAAAGACGCTTTACCCATTGAACGTAGCTCCTCTTCCCTATGTAGGAGATGGAGGGTGGAAAGAAATCTTACCCATCATACAAACCCATTATACCAACCATATACTGAGCTGTGGTAGTAGGGTGTAGATGTATCATAACCATCATCATCTGCCAGCCAGCTCTGGCCAATAGCCATCACAGATTGGCGGCTGCAGTGGCAATGAGAACAACACACAGTTAATATACTGTTTAGCCCCACATCTCCCCTCAGTTCATCCCCTGCTGTGACTACATGTTTGCTGTGAACTCTGGTCTTGAAAGAGCCGATCACACTAATATCCCAGAATGGTGTCATTGGGTTAGATGGCACCATTCACCCGTCTCATGAGACAGTACTGCATATTTAATGTGGCATTACCACCAGTTTAAAATCTGTCATGTGGTGAATTGAACTAATCTCACCATGACCAGGGTTGAAGACCACCAATAAAACTTTGGACAAACAAGCTCAATACCCAAGTCCTACAAAAGATCAGTTTCCATACAGTCCATGTCACATTTCTGGCAAAAAACCCATTCCATGCTGGGTGACCAGTCTGACCTTGTGCTTACCATCACAGTCCAACCAGCAAAGCTGTTCTTCCACAGAGCTACAACGCCCAACAGTTAAAAGACAATGTGCCCTTTGACAGGCGAAGATGTTCAGGTTCACAGATGAAAGACAAAGTTCTACCTCTTGGTCCTCCCACTTTTCCCAGGATGCCCCACTGAATGAAGTGGTTCCCCTCCATAACCAGACTTTTAAGTCAACTGATGTCACGCATCAAACACAGACACACACATCACAACAACCAGACTGATTTCAACATGCAAATTGTAAAACATACATCTGTTAAAAGTACTGATTCAATTAGCATACATTTTATCATTAGGTTGTAGTCACCTTCCTTAAGTTTTTGAGAAAGTCGCCACCCCAGTATCATTACAAAAATATCCATATAGAATAAAGGACAGGGGGTTCAATTGAAGAGCCAGCCTGCATGTCAGATATCAGTCTTCATGAACATATGATCATATAGAGAATGATTTTGGCTCAGTGCTCTACACATTGGTACTCACAGTGCATGTCTCGTTCATGCTCATACTCAATGAATGCATAGCCCCGAGGCTTCCCCGTCCTCTTGTTGTAGACTATGTAAATCTGGAACAAACAGGAATAGAGACATTGATTGGCTGTGGAATTAGTCATGACACAATCAAACATGCCACACCCCAATACATTTACAGGCACGGTCACATTATTTTAGTGACCTGGCTATTTGCACCTTTTCTTGGGGGAAAATTTGCTGAGTTTTGTCTACAACATATAAAGTACATACATGCAATTTCAATCTGGTCAATTTCACAGCGCATCTCCTTCTCTCTGAGGTGCAGCAGTGCTGCAGAAGGAGCACATGCTGCAGGAAGTGCGTTTCTTCCAGAATGGGAAATTAAATCCAACGTTCAGAGAGTTTTGCCAACTTCTGATCACTTCCCCAGAAAAAATGTTTCCCCAACTTCAAAACTTTGGCTGAAATGGCGCTGCTAATTCAGTCTCCAGTGTAGCAGCAGAGCTCCGCGGATTCAGTCACCAGAACAAAATTAAATTGGCCATGAGAATTTTGTTCTGATGAGTCTTTGCCCTGGACAGACAATATTATTGTCTGTCTGAGGCAAAGACACAAAAAACTACTTTTGTAAAAAATGCATTGCTCATATTTGCCTGTTTAGGCTCAAGTTGCCTCCACTGACACTGCAGGAAAAAAACATTCAAATGCTATGCGGTGTCTCATCTTTATTCTCCATGCCTTTATAAATGCATCATTTAAAAGCTTGTTCTACATATTAATTATTTTTTAAATGAATGGCGATTTAATTTTATTCGAAATGCATTTTCATAAAAAAGTACTGGTAATAGATTATGACTGAAACTTTACGACCCTGTCTGTCAAAATGACCCTGGATTTCAATGACAAATTATTTATAAAGTTCCAATAAACTGACATAGCAAAACTAAAATCCATTTAAGATTGTAAATATATAAAGAATACAGTGTACAAAGGTTGGTGAATCACTGACTTATGTCTTTTTAGCCAACAAACCAGGGAACTGGTTTAGATTAAATGGATTTTAAAGTGTAGGCTGGCAGGAATACATGTCCTAAGATTTCAACCACTAGGGCTTTAGATTTCTATAATCACAATGGGTAGTTTGTACATTTACTGTAAACATGTGAACAGGTCTAGATAAGTGATAAACAGTAGCTAAACATACCCGTTTGATGGGACCATAGACCTCAAACTCACGACGAAGCTTGGACTCTGTAGTATCATAGTTCTACAGCAAAAACAGAATACTATTAGACAACAAAATCCCATTTGCTTTATCTACAGAAATGGCTTAAAAATCACAAAATGATTTGTTTCAACATACTCACCACTCGTGCAACAAACAATGTCTTGAAGGCATCCCCTTGTGCATTGGGGTCATTATGGGGGTCCCCTGATGTAATGCAAATAGGAAATTGGGATTAGTCTAAGACAAGAAAAGCACAGTGAAAAGTGCTTGCAATGCATGTCACTGTGAAACCTTACAAAGCTTGAGTTCTGTCTCCACCACTGCTTGTCTCCTCTCAATCTTCTCTCGCCTCTGCAAAAGCAAAAGATTTGCAGGAAATAGTCAATCTTCAAAAGACAGTCACACACACCGAAAGAAATAATACAACAGAACTATAAACAGAAATATTCATGAATCTATTGTTATCTATCAGGTATGCAAACTCATCAAGGGTGAAAACACCACAAACTCCTAGGTAGATACTGGGACATGCTACTGGAATTATTATACTTTTGTTTTATTTTTTATAAATGGTGCCATTTATTCATATAAAGTAGTTTTAAAAAAGTGGAGTCCCCCTTTTCTCTCTTCTGTACTTATTTTATTTATCCCAACTAGATTTTTTTAGAACAAACACAAATATCTGTACTTATCTTTATCAGTTCAAGACTACCAGAATCAGTCAATAAAATTATTATTTATTTTTGTCACTTTCATATTATCATAGATGACTGGCACACTGTCCCTTAACAGCATACTAATAATCTTTACTAAAATGCCAACAGTACATGTTTCTAAGGCAGACACAATCCTCCTGCCAGGGACTGATTTTGCCCACTGGCAAACATTTTAATTATAAAAATAAAAAAACACTTTCCTAAAAGAGGCAACAGCAACATGCTAAAACTGAAAAGCATCTAGTACCCGGAGCAAAGTAATGTAGGACAATGCATACAGTCTGCGGCATTGTAAGCGCATGACTTGTACACTGCAACATATTGCTCAAGAAGCTAAAACAGATATGTGAATATAGGATATGCAGCTATGATTAGAGAATATATACTGATTTAGTTTAACCGTGGTTATACTGTATACATTTAATATATGGTGCAGTTAGAATGCTGTCCTGTTAATACAGCTGCATGATCCCTTTGCAAGTGGGGGAGCAAACATTTGTTTTTACCAACATGTAAAAAATTCTTTTAAAGGCTAAACGCCCAAAAATATGTATTGAAGAAAAATATGTTATTACCGTATTTTCCGGACTATAAGGCGCACTTAAAAGCCTTTAATTTTCTCAAAAAACGACAGTGCGCCTTATAATCCGGAGCGCCTTATATATGGATTAATTCTGGTTGTGCTTACTGACCTCGAAGCGATTTTGTGTGGTACACGGCGCTCACGGCGCTCCGTCAAAATGTTTTCGTACGACTTTGGTAAACTACAAAGCTGCACCGCTTGCAGCATTACGGCTACCGTGGTCAGGAGCGTCGCGGAGTGATACATACTGTGCTTCACCATAATATTACAGCGTGTGTGTATAAGGACCCCAAAATGGCGCCTGTCAAGAGACACGCTTACGACGCGGACTTCAAACTCAAGGCAATCAGTCACGCAGTAGAACATGGGAATAGAGCAGCTGCAAGTGAGTGTATTGTGTTGTATTTTACGTGTTACAACTGAACAAGGTTGGGAGTTATTGTGAATACGCTCATTAACGTTTGAACAATGTTGAGAGTTTTTGTGAACACGTTTAATAAAGTTTGACTTATCTGACTGTTTTGTTTCGCTTAATGCGCCTTATAGTCCAGTGCGCCTTATATATGAAAAAAGATCGAAAATAGACTATTCATTGACAGTGTGCCTTATAATCCAGTGCGCCCTATAGTGCGGAAAATACGGTATATAAAAACATTTTGTGAATTTTGGAAATGATTTGATCTTTTTTCAATAAATGATGACTTTGGACTAGGAGATATTGTAAATGTTTAGATCAAAAAAGGAGTCGGAAACAATACGACGCACAAAAATCCTAAAAAGGCAATTAGTCATTTTAAATTCCGATTCTGTTCATCTGTTCTTAACGCACACAAATCTGTCCGTGCGACCTGGACCGCAGGGTTTCTCCTCTGCTCCCTCTCTCCATAACAGCCGTTTGCGTGTCCACTCTTTTTTGCGCAACCAAACACTAGCTCTGCACACAGCAAGCATACAATTGACTCGTCGAGTGAGTTTAACGAATAAATAATCTCAGAGATATCCAGGGGACGCAGCCTTTTTTCCTCGAGAATGCTACACTGTAAATAACACAAATCTGTGTTGAAGTCGACAAGAGTACAGCTAGTTAATGTAAATCGGTTAGCAGTCGGTATTGTAAATATTGACGGTTGTGTAGCATTAGCTTGCAAATTAGCATTTTAGCCAGTTTTGACAAGTCCAGTCCATCTTTGATTTCATCCTTTTGTTAACAGAAAGATAATAGATTCATGAATATATCAGGTATGCAAACTCATCAGGAGTGAAATAGGTGACAAAGCAAAAACAACACTGGGCACTGGGACATGCTACTGGAATTTTTCTTAATGGTGCATTCTGGCCATGATCGCTGGGAAACCTATGCCATACCAGATTTCAGATGAGTGATTTAAGAATTAATAATATTCAACTGGATGAAAGAGAACCATCACCTTACCGTGGTGGAGGGGTTTGGGTGCTCCTAT